>UXGC01000398.1:0-124897 GCA_900480045.1 Eurytoma adleriae
TATTCTTCAAACAATTAGATTCAAGGTAAAAAAGTGTAGTAATAAAATCTTATTCTTAATTTCTTACTTAAGTTTTCCTGCAAATGGTGAAGCATGAGCTTACTTGTTACTTGTTAATGCATGTTCTGGTTACTCTCAAGCACAGAGGATATTGTCATCTTTTGAAGCTCTGAACTGTAACAAAAGAAAAAATTAGTTCTAACACATAAGGGAAAAGAAAACAGTAAGTTATGACAGAGTATTAATCATAAAGCTAAGATATCAGATCACTCACTGACTTGCTAAAGCATGTATCTTTGAAGCTTAGTGATGAAACAGCATTAAAATACCAGTACGCTGATTAATGCAGGAGATCTTTGCTGAAATGTTAACACTGTTAAATACATATTAAGCAGAAGTACTAGAATACAGGAAATAAATTAATATGTCAGTAAGGATGTTACTCAAAAAATCAGCAAATACGTAATAAAGAGACAAATAAAGAAAATTAATTTCAATCATAATATATAGTGATCGAGAAGAGATTAGGATACTGCAGGAGACTGCAGATCAAAACATAGGACAGTAATTGTTACAGTTTATTTGCACATAAATCTACGTATTTTACGTGGATTTACATGGATGTAATATTATAACTAAACGTGAATGAAATATAACTAAACATGGATGTAAATAAAATAACTACAAGAACTTGAAGAAGAAAACATTGAATAAAGTAAAGAAGAAGGTATTTTTTACAATAGTTTGAAACATTATATGCCAAGCTAGTCCAAGACACAGTGGTCCTGGAAAATAAACATTCTAAAGCAGCAGTTGATTAACATCACTTTAAGTTATTCAATTATCTGAACAATGCTACTTAACCAATATTATCATTATTCTACATAGTTGATACAGTAATCATTTGTTTTTACCAATAACTTTATTAATTACCACTATTAATTATGACTTATCAAAAAGTAAAAACTTCTGAAATAATATGAACACTACAGTAGCTCTCATTCATTTTACAATGTTTTTAAGCAAAAATGTTGGTTCAATACAATTTAACAAACAACTATTAGTTATATCAAACCATTAAACCATATTCTGAAGTTTTCTAAAAAACATTACCTAAAAAATGCAAAAAAAAAACCTCCAATGTGCAATATTGACAATATTGAAGCAATAAATAGCAGTAGAATCTCAAGTTGCATTTCTTGGAATAACATCGGGATCATTCTTTTAACGGACTCAACACTTTTTGTTTAAATAGATTGTTAATTAAAGAATAAAGAAGGCACTTAAAGTACCTTAAATTGTTTACTTATGAATAAACCAAAATCAACGCAGCTCCAATTTGCAAAACCCACAGCAATCGGAGATCGGTAAAACTGACTTATACCAACGTGAGCAGTGAGCGCATGCGCGGATTCTCCTCTCTGCCGCCATTTTCCCACGACCCGCTGAAAAGGCGGGATTTCAAATTTATTCAAATTTATAATATTCAATTTTTTTAAAAGTTTTTTAAAAATATTATTTTAATTGTATCAAATAAATTTAGTTAAATTTTAACTTAAAAAATAACTTAATTAATTATTGTGAGATGCATACTTTGAGTCAAAATGTAAGGTAATTTTGCAGAAGATTTTCGAGACATATTTATTGATTGCATTTCAATGTGGATTGAAATTCGTGGATTATATTGCCATATTAAATTTTTCGATCATATGAATTGTTGTTTTTCGATGTCGATTAATTTTTATTTAGCTTTCTGTGAAATCATTTCAATTTCTTTATCCACGAGATAAATTAGATAAATCTTATGTCACGGAATTCAAGTGGAGCATAAGAAGATATACAGCTTTTAATTTATGAATTGAATTTATTTGACACATTTCAATGCGTCCATTATCTTATCAATAAATCTGTGATTTTGCGGTCTATTATCTTCAGCTGGTTTCAATATATTGCACAATTGATAAAAATAAAAACAACTAGTGGATAATTCAAAATAACTTAAGCTTAAAAATAATTTTTTTAGCTATTTTTATATTTGATCTGATTCTATAATATAAATATTCTTTACAAATATTTATATTATATTCTTTACAAATATTAACATCGTAAGCATTGTATTATTGAACTTTGCGATCAGAGAAGATGAAGTTTAGAATGATAACGAATTTCAAATTGATTTTTACTTGAGAAAGTTTATTTTGTTATTTAAGAAAAAAACAATTTACAAAAAGAAATGGTATTTCGCTTTCAAAGCACCGTAAACAGTTTTACAATTAATACTTAAATTGTGTATAGAGCGTAATGTTATATGTTATACGTATTAACTATTCGACCAAAAAGAAGCTCACAGTGTTTGTCCGACCGCATCAGGTCTGTTTCCACTTAAACTTAAATTAATGATTGTATTATTCTGGGAGAGCAACGTACAATCTTTTTAATATCAACGTACATACTTTCCTAGGGCTTTGAAAAAGTAAAAATTTTATACGTATGTCCATACATTTAATAAGAAGATATTTTTACGTTTATAAGCAACGTAAGAAACATTAACAGATGCTTATTAGCAGTATATAAAGATGTATCAGATTAAAAAAGAATTATGTAAATAGATAAAGAGTGATATATGCAGCTCACTTTTATCCAAATCTCTTATCACATTAGACATTCGCTCAAACTAATGCAATTACGAAAATATCATCTTTGACCCAATTGCATACCGATTTCATTTTTCAGCCTAGATCATAACGTTTAAAAATTTACAACCGTAATATTTTGGTGGGAAAATAAGTAGTAAAAACTATAAGCAATGAAAATTTTAAACTCGTATTAAAAAAGTAACTGTTTCTTAACATCCTGCCCTGAATCCATGTAAAACTGTTCCACAACGTCAACCATAAATATCCCTCAAATTCCAAGCCTTAAATAACGAAATTCGCAACCTCCGTTACCCCCGTTTCTTAAAATTCGAAATAAGTATAAGACACTCAATTTTTCAAGCGCTCAATAAAGAGATTCAATAAAGAGTCCGGTCTTCTATTATTTTTTTTTGTTGCGAAATTAATATTTTGCACGTGCGCGTCGGTGCGCTTCGAATCAGCGCAACACCTAAGGAAATAACAGTCATTTGACTGATGAGTCTATAACCGTTACCGCGTGAACGACTATGCAATTCCGCTGCGCTTCGCGCTTCCCACTCGTCATGCTCGGCGCTCCTTGCGTTCCGCTACCGGCTCGTTTACGAATGATTCTGTTCGCACTGCTCTCTCTCTATTTCTCTTTCTCTTTTTCTTTCCCTGGTACTTACTTTACTGTGTGGTATGAAAAATTATCTATCAATTTTTTTTTATTATCTTAATGCCTATATCGAAAAATAATTAGGAAAGAAGATGTAAGATGAAAAAGTTGCTCACGCGAAAAACGTAGTAATAATAAACAATGCTTTCGACTTCTACTTATCTCAATAGACGAAAAGAACTTCAGTCCTCTGAGCTAGTTCTTCGTAACTGATTTTCTACTGGTACTTTGTACATCGAACATTTTAAGATCAAATTTAGAGTATCCAATTTAATTAAAAAAAGATTTTAAATTTCAATGATAGAAATATAGCTAGTGTTCATTAAAAAAATTTATTCTGATTTAATAAGATGAATTAAATAATATCTTTATTTATCCCTCGATTATCATCAATAATTGCAGTTATTTACAGTCTATTATTGAGCATTATCTCCATTTTCATCGCTAAAATTTATTTATTCATATCTTGCAGTGTCCTTAAACTCATGCTTGCTTTGAACAAATGCATTCCCTCAAAATATCGCACACTTATAACTTAGTACAATATTTTCTTTCCAGAAACGCGGCTGTCGCCTTCCGTCATTGCAATTTTTCGCGTGCATTATATTATTTAAAAAATGAACTAACAAAATACATAATTCACAATATTGTAGCCTCTATAGTTGAATTACTGGAAAACCACTAAAAAATTAATAAAATGCACTAAAATCTGAAATGCGCTCCACTAAATGATGATTCGTATCACAGCATTCCACTAGTTTTTTCTGCATTTCACTAATTTTCGTCGAGTTTTCACTCATTAAACTTTAAAGAGCATGTAACCATGCAGCATAAACGCACAGAAGTAACGCATCCCCTCAAGGCCTTAATCTCCGCGTAGATCCTCATAAGAAGAGCAGTCGAAACCCAAGCAAAAATGAGAATGAACTCATTCACACTTGAGTCGTCGAACAGCTAGCCGTCGCAAGTGTACTTACCGATCGTCAGCGCGCATTCGCGAGCCGCGCGGAGCCGCGCGTCGGTCGTGTACCTATCGCACGGCGAGCGAGCGCGCGCTAGAGTGGGGAACAGGATCGTTCGATAAACCGCGAGAGCGAGCACGTGTGCGCTCGCTGGGCCGCTCCGCAGTCATTCAATTCAGTTGGAGACCGACCGCGGCCTTTGACGCCTCGCTCCTCCCGTGAGTGTCGAGCATCGCATCTCGCCGTAAAGTCTCGCCGTAAAGTGCCCGCACCTCGACGCACCCATGTGAGTACTTAGCCACGCGTTGCTGTGCGCGCGGAAAGAACAGGAGGCTTGTCTATAGGTGAATACGACGGGAACGGAACGTCGCGTTGCCCTTGCTCCGAAACGTTTCGGAGCGTTAGGGGGGAAAACCGTTGGGATATCCGAGGATGCGTATTTATGCGTTGAGGGGGAAAGTACGTGAATTTACGCGGAGGTGATGTTTTTCGCGAGTTTGTATCGTGGGGATTTACGCTTTGAGATCTGTGGACGGAAGATTTGTTCACTCTCGCTTTGAAACTTACCGGTGTTTTAGCGGTGGAAGGTTCGGTTTTTGCCGGTGACTTATTTGCAATTTTTTGTTGTTTGTCACGCGTTTGTTTCTTGCGTCTGTACTTGCTTTTTTGATCTCGTAGTTTTGACATTGCTAGTGATTAATAGTGTTTTCGGATACCAAAAGCAGGAAGCGAGCACGAAGTTTGTTTTAGGCCATTTATAACTTTGGCCCCGTAAATTTGTTATAATAAATAGCTAAAAGGATAATAGCTTCATTCAATAAACAAAGACCACTTTGCTTTCAATGAAGTCACAAAAGTGCCGCACCATGAATTTTCAATGACTACAATCAAATATTTATTGTTTAAATGCGTGGTATAAAATTATTTTTCCAAATTTATTTTAGCAATTGCATAAATAGCTTCTTATGACGTAACAAAATTCCTTTTAATTTTAAGAAAAAAAGTAGGAAAAAAATTCCGCGTATATCTGAAAAAATGAATGTATCAAGCTAAAAATAATTTTTGCCAAGTGCATTTTAAACATTAAATAGTACCTGCTGTTTACGTCATTGAGTTAACGCTTCAGTTGATTGTCAGTTAGGTGTAGTTTACTTTCTGAATTGTTAAAAAAAATGTTTTTTTCATTTATTTACTGAACACTTAATTTTTACAAAAAGAAAAAGAAATACATTTACTCGAAATACAAAAATTGTAGGTCCAAAGTAAAATTCTTATTACGGAAGAAATCCTTTAGTTTTTTATTCCATATATCATCGAAAAATGCACTTCTCATATTTACGACATTTGCAATTTGAAATACGTGCCTCTTATTCACATAAAATTTGAAACTACAATTTTCACAAATCCTCACGTTCCTGTACAAAGTAGCTTATGAAAAAATTGGCGATTCATTTTGAAAATTGGGGGAGTTACGAAACCAAATTGGAAATTTTGACATTGCGCACGGACCGATGGGTCACGATCAAGGGAAACTCGCGGAATGTTAATCGCCGCGTCACTTTCACTCCTGCACCATGCGATCGCAAATAAATGTGGAGGAAAGTAAACAGCGACCCCCCTGCATGCACGTCGGATAAAACTCGTTTCTCCGCTTCCTCCCCGCAAGAGAAAGGCGCACGAAACTGGGCATTTCCACGTCGCGATTGCAAAAGTGTACTTTGCACACGCGAAGAGAAAGAAAAAGCGCAGAGTGACTTGCAGAAAATGATCGAGAACTGGGACTTTGATGCGCGAAACTTCTTTTTTATCGAGATAATTGGGTATTTAGAATATTCACGCGTAATTGCCGGCTTTTCAAGTGAACTTGCATAAATAAAGTTGTTTTGATAGACATTGTTACGATAACGCTAAACCTCGCGGAACCTATTAAACAGTGTCAAGCGTATCCGTAATGATTGATTATCAATTGAAAGAAGGTTCGTAATCGAAGACTTATTTTACATCGCCGCATAATGTTGCAATATATAATCTAACTCCCACGACTTTACCTATAAAAGATACGCGAATCAGCTTAATTGTTTCTTTCGACCTCTCGACACCTTATTAGATACCATGTGAGACTCGTGGGAGTTCGTTAAGCATCTGTGAAATAAACGAAAAAATAGATCCGAATGACGCGAGCTTCTTCTTTCGGAACCATCATTCACTTACACTTCCCTGTAGATTGGATTATTTTACGACCATTGTAGATTTTCTTTTATCGCTAATAAAATGCAAAGGTCAATTTTTAGTGTCGCAATAAATATTTTACGGCTCTTTAAAATACTAAGCTACTTTGTCTATCATTCAGAATTCCATTAGCGAAGAAACTACCTACACTGTAATTAATGGAGTAATATGAATTAACTTCTCAAAGAAGATTAATAAAAATTCTAAGCAAACTTACAATTAACTTTCATTTAACCGCAAATAAATTATTACTTCTAACATAGAAATTACGAGTTTTATTTGTCTATCGCATCAACTTGTTTTTCATCTCTGGTGAATTTCAAATGACTCGATCGGAACGAACCTCCCGTCCCGGCAATTACTCAACTTAAAAAGAAAATAACAATTTGAGCAGTCAGAAAGTGCGTACTTCGTTCCGTGAAAAAAGTCGAAATGTGAGGCATCTTATCGGACCAACACGTGATTGTGATTACACAAATGCGTGCTGCAAATTATGCGGAAACCGAAACGCCGCTCTAATGCATTTTTTGAAAGGATTAATTTTTGTTATAATTGCAAGCATTTTTTTCGTCTATTAAAATGAACATCAAATTACGATTAAAAATCTGTTGCAATAATGATTAAAATTTTAATTAAGGATTAAAATACTTTCATTTCAATACAGTGGCGTTTATTTGACATTCCGGTTATCACGATGAGTTGCACTTTGCTTTTGAGAAAAATGATTAAAATCTTATTAGAGAACAATGACTTCTTTTATCACATTATCCGATTATATCAGATTGGCCGGATTGTAGACCGAAAGGTCGACATCGTTGGACGCGAATAATGCCCGCGTCCGATTATCATTTGTAGGACGCCCGTCTGTTATGCTTTTCACTCAGTTTCAAATCTACTTATCAGCGAGCGCGGATTGCCTCCTTTATGCCGCTCGTGTCATTCACTTCGCGAAATTGTTCTTACCTCGTAAGTGACACTGGCGACGGTCGCGCGTTACCTAACTCGAATGAATGGGAAATCTTCATTTTAGCATTTATTGTTGATTGAATAAACGTGAATGAGTACAGTAATAAATAATAATTTATAGGTCAGGAATTGATTTAATTTATTTAAAAATTTTAAATTTAAAAGTTAAAATTGATTATATTTATTGTAAAGTAATTTTACGCTATCAGTACTGGTCTTACAATTAGTTTAACTTTTATTTCTAGATATTCTACAGAAGAAAGAAATTTCAATTGCGGTAATTAATTTCTTTAATTTATTGACGATACGATTTACATTACGACGTATGCATCTAAAAATAATATTTTATTTTTTCTGTTTAAAGTGACTTACATCACAACTACGCCTTATACTTAATGTATTAACATGTTGTTTATGAATAGGTACTTTATTAAATTTATTCTTAAAAATATTTCACATTTACTACCAATAAAAACGCAATTATAAGAAGATCTTGTTTCGCGGACTTCTAAATGAAAAGAGGCGCGTATTCCACTGTCTATACAGCTGACACATTAAACTCATACCCCGCAATTACGCGGACATTTAGCAAGCGCCACTATTTCCCTTCAGTAGCAAAAGCCCGCGACTGTGAAAAAAATATCGCTCGCAAGAGTCTCTTTCCCCCATATCGCGTCAACATTAATAAAAATCGATGCACCGCGGCTCTCGGCTGCGCCGCCGCTTTTTTCCGGTAACGACGAAGTGTATTTTAAAACGCGTCACCCTTCCTTCCTTTTTTTCTCCCCTCGCAGCGGTTTTCTCGAAGGAAGCGCAAAAAAAGGGCTGCGGGGGATCGATGAGCGCAGCGACGATGTCGGTCTCCGCGCGGAGCGGCAGACGGCGAGGCGCGCATATACATAGCCGCGCGCGCGCCGATCTAGGCAAACAAATTACGCTGCAATCGGCCGCTATACCGGCAACTGGAGTATGCGCCGCGCAGGCCGCGCTAATGGCATGCTCGTTGCGCGAGCATGCAACTGCGACCGGGAAAACGACGCGAAGTTTTCCTTTTGTGCGCGGAGAGTTCACCGAGCGATCTTTAAGATTCTTTCCGAGCGGACGTTACCTGGTAGAAATGGGGAATTTAGTTTATGCGGCGTAAGTTCTTGTTTTATGTATACAAAAGTGGGACTAGATGAGACTATTTTTAGCGCGTTAATGAAACACTTTTTTAATGATTTTAAACCAGGTAATGGGATTAATTGGAGTCCGTTTTTAATAGTCGCAAATGACTTAGTTTCTGTTTTGTTATCATATCTTTCAGTAATGTTTACTTCTGCAGATAGAGAAACGCTTAAAACGCTTATTTACTCTAAACTTAATGAAATTTGATATAAATAAATCTATAATTGAAAATGCTTTGTTTCGTGTAGGCTCAAAATTGTAAGAAAATTGTTAAACATTCTGTGACCAGGTTACTTTTTT
Organism: Eurytoma adleriae; assembly: GCA_900480045.1. NCBI lineage: Eukaryota > Metazoa > Arthropoda > Insecta > Hymenoptera > Eurytomidae > Eurytoma > Eurytoma adleriae. Next base: position 8,919 of record UXGC01000398.1, read on the forward strand.
ATTCCATGTTTATTTTTGGAGATCGATCATAATTATCTATAGTTAATATATGCATATTCTGGCCAATTTACGGTTAATTTTTTTACAGGGTACGCAAATTTTAAAATCGAATAATAAAAAAAGCATTTGACATTGCGAGTAATCATAGTTTAGTTTTTATCAGGATTCTCTGGTAGAAATTTTAATGAGTTCTTTAACTTCAGTTTTTTTGAATTTTTTTAAAACTCGATCATTTTGAAAAAATGTATTTTAATTAAAGTGGTTGCGCAAACTGCAGCGCAAATGCGCGCTATGAAAAATTCATGAACAACTTTACGAGTTCGCAGCCAAAAATACTTCCAAAATTTTAGCTGGTTTAATTTATCTAAGATACTTTAAAAGCCACTTGGACTACTCAATTTTTCTATCGTGGTTTTATTTAAGAACCTATGTACATTTTTTTTATAAAATTGCAGATTTTTACTCTGTCGCCTTTAATACATTTGGCGTTAATTATAAATTGTTGTATCTGTTATCCATTTATTATTAATAGTCCTGCTTATTGGAACACCTATTTATTGCAGTAACAAAGATAGCTGTATATTAGAGCGTCTCAATGAATTACGGAAAATTCGATTTATTGTGGAATGAATTGTAAGAGAATTAGAATTAAATGTTAATTAATATCGACTTATTTCTGCAAACGCGAATCCTACTTTTCTGCAGAAAGGTCAATAGCTTACTTCTATGACTAGGTATATGCTCGGCAATGCAAAATTTAGCATTCGTCATCTTGATTATAAAGCATTGTTGCGTTAGTGGGACGTTTGTGATTGATGGCGCTAGAATGTGACCCGTTGATTTTGAGCTTTTTTTCTTATGCACACTCGAATTGCAATCTTGTTAAGCGATTAATCAATGTTCATTTAAAACATTCATTTAATCTTGATATTTCTATAATGACACGCTTCAAGGAATCTTCCGTAAATGAGGTGTGTGTGTGTCTTAATTATCATGAGTCTTGAAATCAAATATTTAATTTCTCATTAGTTTGAAATACTACGGGTTTTAATTCAACCAGTGAACACCACACTATGTTATATATACAATTTACTTTTTAATCAAATGAATCTAAAACTAAAATTAAATATAATATATAAAAATGTCAAATTTTCACTATTTAATATCGCTTCGTTATGAACGAATTCAATCGCCTTAAAAATTACCCAAACAAGATTGTCTCTAAGTAGATTTAATATGCAGTCCTTTATTCTAATTGAATTACTTCTGCCGGTAGTATAAGATAGTATTCTTTTATGCCGCACAAAATTTTAAACAGTCCATCTGATTCTCTTATTGAAGTAAGAACCGGCAAAAGGCAGTTCTGTCGTCTTCTTTCACTTATTACGTGAATTGGACTATTAACGAGTGAATCTTTATCTTCTGACTGCGTATGCATTTATTATACCTTCAAAAGATTTTTTTCTTAATTGATAAATCTACGATCATAGTTAAATAGATTAGCTGCCCCGTCATTCATTATTCATTAATCATATTCATTAAAAAAAAGTGCGATTGATAGAATAATCACAAATTGATTAAATTGCTGATCGTGATTACATTTCGTAATAAATATCGCACTTCGCAGTCGTGAGTTTATAGATTACTTCTGATGTCCAGATCGGCAATTAAGGCAACCTTCTTTTAATTAATCAGTGTTAAATCTGCAGCAAAAAGTTTCCTAAATCTTCAGCAAAAAAACGCTATCGCCTTGTTTCTCTTATTACCCTTTGGTCCCGAACGTGCAATTCACGCTGCACCAATCAGTCCTGATGTCCAAGTCATTCCCGTGAGAACTGCGTGATTCCATCGGACCTCCAAGTTCTTGCATTTCACATTTTTACTTTCCGATAAAATTTCCTTTTTTTCGCATTTATAATAATCAATGAGTCAACTTTTTAACGGTCAAGTAAATACTTCAAATAATCGATTTCTCGATTAGCCTCGCAGCTTATCTCCACAAACCCCAAATTTCATTGTCACGCCTCTTACATCGCACCCTAAACTAAATTAAATCAAAAGTACATCGTCAAAAAAGTAACATCGGTTGCAATAAGTTTCAGAGCGATTAGCTAACGACGCATTGTAATAGACCGGCAGTAGGCCGGGGAACTTTGACCCCCGCGCTGATAAATCTATCGGTGCGCTTCGCTCCAGCCCTTATCAGCGATATACTCCGCGTAATTGATTAGAGGCTTATCGATTTTTGCGAGCGCGAGGCGCTCGATGCTCACCACGCGATCCCGACGTATCGCAGCCACGCCACGCCTATAGCCGCGGGTGTACGCGCACGTGGGTCGTTTAATTAGAGCACTGCCCCGCACTCGACGACCGGGTCAAAGGGGCTCACGCGTGCCCACCGCGTTAGTGCCTCTTCTTTGTGGGTGCGCTGCTTTGACTTTTCGGTCGCCTCTTGCTGAGATAAGATTCGCATTTGGTCGAGTTAAGTGGGACGATTGATGGATTTTTAATGGACAAGCGAGAAATTTAAAGGCTTATCGGCGTTATAAAAAATAGGAATTAAAAAATTAGATTTATAGAGTAGGGTATGTAGTGTTTTATTGGGTATGATGTACTTGCAGAGTGTTAATAGATCGTTTCAGATTTTCTTAATTTTCCATACAAATCGTTTGATATTTAAAAATAATTTTATTTAAAAAATTAACAAAAAGAAATAATTTTCATTTCTAAAAATATTAACTAGATTATTGTTCATGCAAAAGAATTTTGTTTTGAAATTTCTGCTAATCAATAATTTTGTTTGTCTTTTGTTATCAAGAAAATATTCAGCAGGAACTATCAAACGTAAATAAATTTTATTTTCAGTTTATGTAACTAATTAAGTAGAGCCACTTATAACTAAGTTATTTTTTCCTCGACCTCATTTTTTATGTTTTAAATATTTCTTAGTATTACGTTAATGAGTATATGTATATGTACTGCATTAATTTGCTGAGTAGATTAGATAAATAAATGTATTACAATCGGATAGGTTCCTGATAGCTACTTTGTTTACGTAAATTAATCGTTTTATATTTAGCTATTATTTTTAGAAGAACTATAAATTCAATAAAGAAGTGCATAATTTAAATAAAAGTGCATCTGTCGTATTTGTTGGCCGATTTTTAAAACAATTTTCGCAAAAAATACTTCATCGTAGGCGTTATTTAACAGAAATACAATTTTAGTTTACGAAGCAATTTTAATAATTGCGTGTGACTGCCCCATGATGTCATGTTTATCGCCAAGGCTATAGGTGAAATTCCTTAGCTAGTAGTGGACTTTGCGCGTTGACTCATTAACTAAAACATGCGCAATTCACTACAAAGCGGGAAGCGAATCATTCGACTCTTAATCAATATTCCCGCAATCTACGACGAATTAAAACGAAGTAATTTTATTATCTTTTTCGGACAATTTCAGGTTGCTAGGAATGTCTTGCAGTAGTATAGGAGTGGCACTACTCGTCCTTTCGGTGATGGCGTGTGCGATCAGCGAAGTCATCAGGTACTACACGAAACACATCGTCTTCGTGCTGTTGTCCGCAATATGGGCCACGTTACCGATTCCGCTTATGTTCTTCAAATTAAGAGATTGGCGGAATGCATTGTAAGACATTCTTTATTTATCTATTTATGTGAATCATTATATTATTAAAAAACGATTACGATTTTCAAGAAATTATTTTATTAGTCTGCAAGAGATCTATTTTTTTTATTTCAAAAGAACTACACCGAGAAAAATTTCTCGTCAAATTAATGATGAAGCTTAAAATAAAAAAAAAGTAATCGTGAGATGGTTTTAGGCACTGGAATTTTTTTAGGAAAAGCTTTGCAAAAATAAGGTTTTAATAATAAGATTTTCCTGTGAAAAATATTGGGTTTTTAATTACATTTTGCCACAAAATTTTCCAGTGCATAAACTGTCACGATTATTTTTTATTTTTTTTTTCACGTTATACTTTTTATGGTGAGCTTCGTCGTAAAAATTTTCAAAAAAACCTAGTCAATTAAAAATGTGTTACGTGTACTTTCGTTTTTATGATCAACATTATTCATTGAAATTGTCATCACGTTGAATGCGAAAATAAAATGATATCCGTAGTTCGATATCATTTGCTTATTATAAATACTTACAGAAAAATAAAACATAATTCTAATAATTTTGACTTATTCCTTGTTGCTTTAAAGACAACAAGAATTTAATAATTTGTTTCTAAAAATTAGATACTTTTCTATCTTTAATTCAACAAATCGCAATTATCCTACATTTACAATTTGTTTCATTGCTTACAGGTTACCGGCGTGGGGTTGCAGACAAACTGCCAAATTAATAGGTATTAACTATCAGATAAGAGGAAAGGAAAATATTGTCAAAGACAGCGGAGCAGTGGTTCTGATAAACCACCAAAGGAATCTTGACCTCTGTGGTGAGTTACCTACTTTTATCCCAAGGTGCAAAATATCCTTGATTACGTATTTCATATTAATGTGCTTTGCAATTAAATTGGACTCGTTGAACCTCCTTGTGTATTCCTAATCCGTGAACACATATAGCGTGAATAACATTTCCTTGAATCGATTCACTATTAATTCCGCGAATTACCATTGATTATACCTGAGTGTAATAATCCGAGCGTAAGAGTTTTTTTTATGATCATTTGTATAAACCATTACCATTTTGATTATACCCGAGTGTAATAATCCGAGCATAAAATTTTTTTTGTAAGATCATTTGTATAAACCATTACCATTTTTATGGGAATACTAAAGCGAGCTCTGACGTAAAAAGAGGAAATCGATCGGTCATAAATCGAGTCGAATTAGCTAACTTTGGAAATTGTGTGTTAATTTTGCGCAGTGCTGGCTGAACTTTGGCCGGTGCTCGAGAGGTGCACCGTCATATCCAAGAAGCAGGTCCTCTACTTCGGTACGTTCGGCCTGGCCTCCTGGCTCTGGGGCACGATCTTCATCGACCGAGTGAAAAAGGAAGAGGCCCAATCCACCGTAAACTCCACCGCGGAGATCATCAAGGAGCGCAAGGTGTGTACATAAAACACACTTAAGGGGATGCACTACTTTTGTATCTTATTCTGAGAGGATGGCACATATTTATATTTTTACAAAAATTACTATGTAGTTAGTAATATTCAAATCAAGTGACATTTATGGTTTTTGCATAATGTTGGTTAGTAATTTTTATCAAACCACTCTCTCCGAGTACATGGTTACCGACAATTTCGATTTTTCGTTTTTTAATTGAATTTTTTTAATGTCATGATTATTGATGCAGAGGTACATTCATGAAAGACTAAAGAATGTGCGTCTGATCCAAACTAATTGCTAAACTCAAAATTTATTGAATGGAACGAAAAACTTCAACGTCGTTATGCCGCATCCCCTTAATTGTCTTTTCTAATTCGCATATAGACAATTTTTCACGCGACATCTGACTTACTTAGTAAAGTCTATTGTCGCCTTGCTCGTTATTGAAATAATCCAACGGAATATTTTCTGACAGGCGAGGTTGCTGATGTACCCCGAAGGCAAGCGACACACGGGCTCGAGCTTGTTGCCGTTCAAGAAAGGCGGCTTCCACGTAGCAATTGACTCGCAAACGCCCATTCAGCCAGTGGTCGTCTCGAGATATTACTTTATAAACGACAAATTGAAAAAGTTTGACTCGGGTAAGTTGGCGCATTTTGCAAGGTTACTTCATTTTTCAAGCTCGCTTACGAGTCCGATAAAAAGCGCGACCTTCGGCGGAGTCGCTTTTTTTTTATTGCGAAACGTTTGTGCGTGCCGTATTGCATAGAGCGATATCGCAGTTTTATCTGCGTTACGTCATTCCGGTAAATAGAGGTAAACGTGCCCAGAAATTTGTTTCCGTTCGAGTAATACTTTGTAGTCTATGTTACTTTAAAGTAAAGTTTGCAAAGTTTTATTTTTGTTCTTGTGTTGGAATTAAGCTTAGTCGTTATTTTTTTTTATTGTAAATTGCAGTTATACAAATGCAATTTACAATACACATTTAAAAATCAACACACATTTAAAAGGGTAAAAATCCGACTCTATAACTAGGCATATATACGACTTAATAAAATTCTAGAAAAAAAGCAAATTTAACTTTACCGACAAAAACTATCACAGACAAGATTACAACGAAAAATGCACATTTCGTAAGAATCCAGCAAAAAATAAACTATATGCAGTTTTTATAAATTATCTATTAATCTAAAAAGAAACAATTTTGCAAGTTTTATGCGAAAATAAGAGGCAAAACTTTCCTTACAAAAAACTAAAATGTACTTTACTTCTTCAAGTGCAAATAAATTGTGCGTTTTTCTTTAGGAACGATGATGTGGTACCAGCGTTTGCAAAACTTAAAAAAGTGACCTAATATTTAATACTGAAATTACACAAGTAACAAAACTAAAAATTGCTCGCCCTCACACTTAACATAGAAAAGAGTCCCACTTATTGCAGTTTATAAAATTACCTACATAGACATTGCGCCCGCGGAATCGCGCGAAGCGGCCGAATCCGCATAACCGCGCGTACCTCGTGCATAATTCACGAGCGCTATATACCGACCGCACGCTGCGCGCCCACAATATCGATAAAAGCCGCGCTCGTGCCGGTGCGTTACCGCATCGCGCAAATCCCTTCGCACACTCATACGCAAACTGATCCGCTGAAATTCCGCCGCAGGCACGAGCTACATCACGATACTGCCGGCCATACCGACGAAGGGCATGACGAAGGCGGACCTGCCGCGCCTCGTCGACGAGGCGTACCAGCTGATGAACAAGGTGTACCAGGAGTCGTCGCAGGAGGCGCTGGCCAACCACATGGAGAGCCTCAAGCTCGACTAGGGCCGCAAGTTCCGTCGAGCTTTTGCGCGCGCGCGGCGCAAGTACGTCGCGAGAGAGATATTTTTTTATACGCGCTCCTCGAGCTTTCGCACTTTGCCGGGGTTACTCGAACTTCGCTGGCTTCTGCGACTACTTCTTTTTTTTGTAATCACGATTGAGGTAATCGTTTTTTGAATTTTTTAAAGGATTTTTTAGTTTTGAAGCGGGATGGTCGAGATTAAGAGAATCGGATCTTTTAGCTTCAAAAGTTTTCGCCTGTTATAATGGATTTTGACGGTTTGTTGAAAACTTTGTTCAAAGTTGGTGAATCTTTTTATTGCAAAAGCGCGTTCGATATAATGAGCTTTAGAAATTCGGGTAACACCGGTGAACTGCTTACGTGCGACCGAATGTCCAATTTTCTTTTTCGTTGAAGAAATAATTTATTTTGTAAAATCGTGCTGTACAGTAATAGGAGACACACAAGCTAGACTAGATTATCTCTTATTAAATGTGATATTAGGGACAGGTATTAAACGTTTCATATGTAACTTCATTTTTTATTAAACTAGTTTTCATCCTATACTCGACGCTGGAGGTCAGGTATATAAGTAATCTTTGTTTAATGTCATATATTATCGTAGGATTTAATAAGCGAAACAAGAGACTGTTCCTATTTTTTGTAATGAATCGATAATAAATGTTAATATATCTATTGATTTTTAAAATGTCCAGTTGCTGTATTTTAAAGAATCTTTATTATTCGCGTGAAATATCGACGATGGATTAGCCACGATATTGATCGCATTTGAGCTTTTGTTTTATAATCGCACGCTGCCTTACTTAAGTGCAGTGTCGCTTTTTCTTCATGATTTTTTTTTAATTTCGATCACCTGATCTGTTCACGCAAATGCTTTAAAGCACTTAGTTACGAAATACTATTAATAATACATAACGGAATGATCAATTGGTCGTCAAAAAAGTGCCATGCCTAAAAGGTTAAAAAAATTCTTTTAAAATTATTAAAACATTAACTTTGCAATTGTTGCTCATTTTTTTGAAATACAAGCTTCCATTTACTACTAAGGTTTTTGAAGTACATTTACAAATATTTGTACGATGTTTTACACGATTTGAAAATCAAAATTGAATCACAAAGCGCTTTTTAACAAAACAACGAAATTTTGCATTTAAATGAACTACTCATATTTTTTTACTGATAAACTGCACTGATAAAGTGTCCTTCTCCAATCGCTCGCAGATTGATAGATCACTACTTTGGAGGTTTAAAAAGAAATGTGGTATTTGTTAGCATTTTTATCAACTTCAAAATAGATTTTAAGTTTTACTTGTATGCACACACGGGCTTGAGTTTTTTTTACATTTGTTAAGTCTCGAAATTGATTGTATCGTGTAAGAAATATCCCTTGTCTATACATGACAATGTCAAATCTGTCTCTTTTTTTCTTCAGCCATCAAATGACGCCTTGAGATTTGGGCGGTCAAGCCTTTGCACTCAGGCGACTTGAGTGTAATGAGTCAGTCGCTTATCAAATCTCCGTCGGGTTAGCACTTACAATTATGTACAGTTTATAGAGATATAATAGAGATTTGTGTTTTAAATACATATACTATTTAGTAAAGAGGTTTATGGTCTTATAATAAATAAAGAAGATTTGTAATAACAATTAAAGTGCCTGGAGATTATTAAAACCTTTATATACACTCCAAAATATCGTCATGATGTAAATAGGCGTACAATTAATTTTTCTGTTCTAACTATAATTAAAAGTTTTTCCAATAGACTCATTTGTACAAATAAATAAACTCCAAATCTCTATAAAAATTGTTAAACAAAAAGTAATTGCAAATAATAAACCGCTTAAAAATTCGCCAACACTATACAGGCTTCGTCCTCGCTGTTATAGCGGTGATTAAAACCTTCGCGAGTCATAATCCTTCATTTCCTCAGAATTTCCGTTTGACACAATTTGTTGTACCTCGCGTTGATCGATGCGGCGAAACTCGAGCAAGGGCACTCGAAAGAGCTCGAATTTTCCGCTCTTCCGCCCTCCTGCGGCGGGCAGCAATCATCGCAGCAGACCTCCGTGTCTTCCAGCAGCTTCTTGCACGTCCTCGTGCGCTTCTTCCTGCCGCAGCGGATCTTGCTTTTCTCCAGGTCTGGCGATATGAAAATCATCGGCGGCTCCTGCGTCAAAATCGCCTTCCTTATCTTCAGCACGTTTTTCGTCCTGCAATTTTTCGCGCAGTACTTGCAGTCTTTTTTCGAGCCCCTCGACTCGCCGCAGTCGTTGCTGAACAGTTTTATTTTCCTCCTCCGCCCGTCGTCCTTAGAGTTCATCAGTTTGGCGAAGTCGGCGTTTTGCAGGAATTTGCAGTCTAGTACGAAATTTTTGTTTCTTCGCACTTGGTTTTTGTAGTCTCTGTTACTGCCGATTAGGTTGACCATTAATTTTTTGTTTTTGAAGGGTTTTCTCGAGTTTTTTTCGGTATTTTCGTAGTGCGACTGCATGGGAAGATAGGGACAATCGTCGGAGCACGTTCTTCTCTTTGACGTTATCTTATCTTTATCTTTTTTTGACTTTTTTAGATTCTTGTTACTTCGGTTTCCTCTTGATCTGCAGCAACATGTATCAGATTTAGAATAATTAACTTGCACTTGTCTTTGAGCTCTTGGCTTAATTATTTGAGTAGATTGATTACTAGTTTGTGTTAATTCGCTTTTCCTTTTAGACTGCAAAACAGAAACAATGTATTATTAATTTGTCAGGTATAATAAAATCAATTTAGTAATTAAACAAATTATTCTAAAGTTACCTTCACCTCAACTTCATTAGAACCGTCAATGTAATTTTTTCTACTGGAAGTCTGACGATCACTCAGTGGAGTTTTTTTCGAAATTGCATCACGAGTTGAATCATCTTTTTTCCTAGACTCAGTCTTTTTACTCGAGTCATCCGGTGTCCCGTTTTCTTTTGTTCTGTCAGTTTTACGGAAAAATTTTAACCTAAAACGACTGGACTTCGAAGTAGCATTTGTAACTTTTTTGGGTTCACTGGAGGGCGTCGTTGGTTTCTTATCTTTGTTACGACAAATTTTCGACTTCAAAGCTCCGATCTCCTTCTCTAACTCTTCGACCGTCTTTGACAGAACTTTAACTTGGCTGACTAGTTTACTAAGACTCTGATTTGGTTCTCGATTCTTTTTTGACATTGCTTCAAGAAAATTTTTCTTTATCCTTACAACTTTTATTTTATCTTAACATTTTTTTACTTTAATTTTGTGTTGAAAGTCATGTTGGTAGGTAGTAGAAACCGCATTGTTCAAACACTAATAATTTTCTTCTTTTCATTTTTTTATTCTCGATTACCTAACAGCTTGATATTCATTCACGATTGGACTACTTGTTCTAATTTTTCAAATAAGGACGTAATGACAAAAAAGTGTAATTGAACATATTTATATTAAATAGCTTTATTTTGTTCATTGGAAGTCTAGGTACATTACTCATCAGTCGGAGTCTCCTAGTAATTGTATATTCAGGCAAACGAACTCGTACAAAAAAGGAAGTATCCATTTGCTCTAGCACTCGTACTGAATTCATAATACTTATTTAATGTATGTACATTTTTCATAAACGAGTCTTCCGGGCCCTTAGAGTCGCGTTTTGTTTTCTATCGCAAATTATTGCCTTACGTTTATTTATTTATCATCGACGTGAGCCACATTCACAAATCATTTTGGCACAAAAATTAAACACTTACATTTTTGTATATTGTTGTCGGCGACGAAGACTTCGCGCTTTCACACTTTCTTCTCCTTTTTTACCTCTTTTATAGTTTAACAGAATAATTGTGCTTTTCACATCAATATCAATAGTAATATTTATATACAAATGGAAAATATCACACGCGCAGCATGCAACGTGAAGTATGTACGCACAAAAAATTATTGATGAAGAGTGATTGCGAATCATTGATTTATATGAATTCATATGTTAAAATCTACCTTAAAGAAGTCGAATAGTGATTGGATAAAAATGCATAAAAAAGTTCATAAAATTTTTCTATTAAAATTTCAAATGTGACGACACGATGTGCGTAGATTATAATTACATACAATGATATCCAAGGTGTTAATTAAGTCAGAAAAAACAACATAAACTTTTGCGTGCACAGTTAATAAAAAAGTAAATAAAGGCCAAACGGTTTTTGTTCTTTGCATTATATCACGCTTAATTGTATAAAAAGTTCATTTATACAAAAAACAATAACGATTCAGTCCTTTATATTACTACATGAGAAGACAAATTAATACATTTAAAGTAGTTTTACGATTAAAATTTTTTTTGAATACTTTACTTGTCTTCTTCGTGCAGTATACGTTTCTTTTAAACAGAATTTGCCTTACAACGATGCTAGTATGTGTAATAAGCTACATAGATTGCGTACAAAAAATTACAATAGAAAAGGAAAAGCTGTTTGACAAATTATTTACAACTACGACTAGCAGAGTCGTCGTAAAAAAATATTAGACGTTCAAATTGAAAAATCCTGGAGTCTTGAATGGCGACGAACAGTAGCAGCAGTTCGGGAATTCTTCATTATACAAGTAAAAACTTTCATCTGCATTTAATGCCCTATTGAAGTTGGTCCAGTCACAAGTGTCTTATCTATAATACTGACTGTCCTGCATTAGATATTGTAAATATTAACGGGCTATTCCCAAGTCCTGACAATTAAATTAACACACAAAAGTAAACTTTTTTAACACAACTGCATACGAATTTCGTGTATTTTTTTTCATTCCCACAGTCAAGTTTAATGATCATGCAGCATTCATGCACATAAGGAATGTGGCACTGAATTGATGAAGTTTCGGAACAAAAAAAACTGTCGTAATGCAAAAACGTCAATCCCACTTGCTTTAGTGAATATTTTATTTTTTAAACAGCCACACTGCTCGTCACTTTCTGCTCTCATTTACTTTTCTATCGTCGACACAAACAGCTACATAGCTTTCCGTACCTCGATAATACTTACGGTACCGAAATATTCATCTATCACTATATAAATAACAAAACAACGAATGAAAAAGAAATAGATACATTATCACCTAAATGACGTGTGCTTCCATTAATCCTTCAAATTTTTTTTAAGTAGTTCTTTCAATAATACACTATTCTGATCAAAAAGACTTAGATATGGTTAAAGTCCCAATGTATTGTTAAAAACTGTTTATCGAGTGATTGAACTGAAGGAAAAACATTATCACTTCGAATTTATACAGTGGTTTAAAACTAAAATGAAAATCACATTTTGCTTAAAATTAATTTGCAAAATGTAGCACAAATGTATCGCGAGTCGTTTTATTACTAACTGTGCGTATTTCAAATAAAAATTCCTAAAAATAAAAAACAAAAATAAATTAAAAAAAAATGTGCGACATTGCTTGCTTTGTAAATTTTTCTGAATCAAGTTTTATTTAGAAAGTAAGTTAATTTTTTTTGTCTTTCAACGTTATATCCATTGTTTATCGAAAAATTTATATACAATACACATCTCAAACGAAACGCTACAAATTTTTCAAGTAATTGAACATTCAATTCAGCTCACAACGAAACGACTCTCGAATCGGAATCCACTTCACCGAGGCTTCAATTTTCTCGAGCTGTCTCGCAGCGTTACTGTCATAATAACAAATTTGTCACACAGCTCCTGCGACGAACTATCGACAAGCAAATAAGTCGGACGAATCACTCGAATCAATGTCAAATTCACTAAGACACCAGTGATCTAAGCGTACGTCAAAGGGAAAATTGCAAGCGTCGACGAAGCCGTGCTTCCTTGGGGGGGCACCGTCGCTGCACATTCTTAGACACTCATGACGGAATAGTCTTGGAGAGCGCCGCTACCGCCTCTTCTCTCTCGGCTTTTCGCCGTCGAGCATCCGGGACCTCGGCGGCAGGAGGCGGACACTTGGCGACGGAAAAAGTTATTGCGGGTGAAGGAAAGTAATAGTGAACTGACGAGTGAAGCGAGCGCGTCCGCCTCGCGGTCTTCCTGGACGCGGTGCGCTCCTCTGCCCGTGGCTACACTTTTCTCGGCTATCAGAAGAAAATTAGGTTCTCTTATGGACGACGAAGGCTCCTCAGTTCAGGCGGCCGGGGGTCGGCCGGTCGGGGATTCGTGGAGGGACGTTCGGTACGACGCGCCTGTAAAGATACAAATTCGATTGATTAACAAGGTCTTTTTTTAGAGGAAATGAATTAGCGATGCAAATACCTCGTTGTAAAAACGAATTTGAATAAACAATGGAGAGGATTGAAAAGTTTTTTTCTGTCATATTTGCATCGACTATTTAAGGCAGTAAATTGGCGATGCAAATATCTATTTAATTGAAGGGATGGAGTTGAATAAATTGTTAAGAATCGTAAATAAATTTGAGACAATCAACTTATTTTCTTTTATCGGTATTTGCATCGTCAAGTTGTTGAATTTACTGTCTATACTGTACAGTAAATTCTTAATGAATATAACAGAACCAATACATAAATATACAACTTTACAGAAGATAAGCAGTTATTGCAAAGATCTCGTACAGTGCAGGGTTGGAGCTTTTGTTTATTTTAAAAGTTAGGCAAATCAAGAATCATAACTACTTAAATAAAGTTTAAAACTGTAGTAAAAATAAAATATAAAAATTTCAAACTCAACCAACTACTTTGAATTGAAAGCAATAATCATTTCATAAAAAATCAAAATAAAGTTTCAACTAATTTTCAAAATTGAAAATAAATTTAATAACAAATAAACAACATGAATACGTAATAGAATTTTTTTACTCACTTTCCAACTCTGCAGAAGAGTAATTCATTGCAAAATATATTAGTGGTTAGACGGTTTACAGTAAAGATATTAGTAGAAACAAATTTTTGTTAGTGATAAAATATATAAAACATGCGGATTATGTAATCTACTTAATGAAACAAATAATTAATTCCGATGGTAAAATAAAAATACTTTTTTGATTACTTTTTTTTCGCAAAATTCATTTTCGGTTAATTTCAGAGGCTTAAAGCAACGCAAACTGATGTAAAACACACGTGAAACGAAACGAAAACACATAAGTCGAAAATAAAAAAAAAACACGTTTGTCATAACGTAACGGACAAGAGACTTGTAGCAGTAACGCATGAGTGGTCACCGAAGAGGATGTGACGAGGAAACGAACTTCAAAGGTACGAATAAGAATACAGAACGCGGACACCCATCCCGCAACTTGCAAAATTAATTACTCAAGTATCGAGCGTACGAATTTGGCTTCCGACAAATTTAAAGTAATTGTTTCGTTGCGGAGATGCGTACCCGCCGATCCGGGCGAATTATTTTTTACATTAGTTTTGTCGTTAATCTTATTCATTCATATATTCTATGATAACATGTTACTTCCTATATACACATTTATATTGCAATAAACAGTGTTTGCATGTGTAGGTGTGTTTTCATATACCTCTCGCATACACATTGTCATTACTCTCTAACAACGTGAAAGTCGCTGCTTCGCTTATGAATTATACCATTGGTTTTTTATTTCTCGAAATATTCAATTAATCATTGTTAATTAACAATTCATTCTTCTCGAAGTAACCCTGAAAATTCCTTTTTGAAACGATCAACAATAAAAATGCAGACTCGAGGAATGGAGGAAAATATCTATACGCGTGAGTATTTTACCGTTCAACAAAGCAATCGTTAAAAAAAACGAATAGAAAAATATGATTAATCGTTATTGCGCGAAAATTTAGTCGCAGGGAAAAATTATTGCAACGGCCACCGTCGGCCGCGTTATAACAGGGCACATCGTCGTACTCGATGCTCTCGAAGGAACACTTTCGAAGCAGCGGCGACCGATTTGCAGAAGGAAACGGGTCGATCTACAAAAAAGGTCTGGAGCTCAGTCTATATGAATCATCGAACGGAAACGAAAAATTTCGGTCGACGAGGCGACCCGGGACGAACCAAGTCTTAAATGACACGCAGAGTTACTTCGGCGGCACTGGAGGCCCGATTAAAATCGCGGGTAGGAGAAATGACGTGTTCGCTTCGTATTTTAGTAAAACCGAAGTGTTGATGATTGCGTCGAAACTCCTCTCCCGTCCCGTGTTCATCCTTATAATTGTTTGTTTTTTATTCTTTTATTATTCGCATGTAATTATACGAAACACTACGAAACAAGTGGTGTGTTATAAACATTTCAAAAGAAATGCGTAATTTTTTGTTTAAGTAAGTAAATGAATTTGCTAAATGTTTTCTCGACAGTTTAGATAGTACAAGTTTCATGAAATATTGCGCCGTACACAATCGATCGAAGAATTTATCGCGAAATAAAGCTAAAAATCTTATCGTTTATGTTTCGAGATAAGGACTTCGACAGATTTTTTAATATGGTACAATATCATAAAAAATTTTACGATAATCTTTAATTTTTATGAGACAACACCCGAATATAAAAATTACTGATCGTGAATATTCTTAAATGACTGAAAGTATGTTAAACTCACATTGGAATTATCCAAGTAAATTAAGAAAAGAAAAATAGATGAAGAAGATTATTAAATGCAATAAATATTTGTCCAAATGTTGCGGAATGATTTTGACAAACATCAAAATTATGAGTTATATATACTGGTTTTAAAATCCACTACGCGAGACCGTAATAGTTTGCATTTTTTTCTTTTGCGGCAATCATGACTACAGTCTAAATTTGACCGACATAATTTAACCCTATCTACGCTATATCACATCCTATCTGAGCGTTTTTTTATTTTTTATTTATTTTTTTCATCGTTAATCCTCTTTTTTGTATATAGCTATAGATTCTTTTTAAATATATGGTAGTTTAAAAACGGAAAGAATGTCATTAACGATATAACAATAATCAATCGTTATCATTAGCATTATTTGTATAATATATATATGTATAATATGTATAGCATCGAAATGGGGTTTATTCGCTTTTTCCTCTCTCTTTTTTGCATTATATAATTAATTCTTCATGTATTTAAGGGGAGCGGGAAGAGTGGCAATCAATTATCGTAATATATGCGACACTTTACAGCTTTACACGTCTGACGCTCTCACTTCACAGCAGAACGCGCACGCGAAGAATCGTTAATGTATATATGAAAGATGAACCTCCTTTCGCGCACACAAAAATCCTTGTCTGTTCGTACATATATTTTTTTTCTCTATGTGTCACTCGTTTGTCGCTTTTGCATCCTCAGTTTGTTTCTTGTATTCTTTTTCTGTTATATATGTTATAAAGCTGGTTTTTTTAATAATGTTCCATGCCTCGCAGCGAACAAAAACATTTACAGTGCACGAGACGCCATTTAGAGTATATATGTATGACTTTCCGAGCAGCATGACATTTCTTTGAGCTTCCTGCTTTCTCTCTCTCGTTTTCTCTCTCGTGCGCGCTAAATCGAGATCTCTTATCGTAAATGCACTTTTTACTGGGACGGACTGCGTCGAGTGCCTTTTTCCTTTTATAATTCATGGCGCTGGAAAGCGAGAGTTTCGCCAGCAAGAAAAGTATGGAGGTACGCAATTCCTCGACGCAGTCCTTATAAATAATGCACAGAGAAGAATTTTCTAACAAAAAATGCAGTGCGCGTTTAAATTTTTCACGACGGACTACTCGAACAACTTTTTTTTTTATATCCAATGGTGCACGCTAAATTTTTACGTGTGTGCGTTTAATAATTTTATCCGACGAATCTAAATGTTTGCACTTTCTGCGACTTCTAATAAAGAACGCCAATATTTCGTAAATATAGGAACTTCAGCGTTATAGAGATAACGATGAAAAAATCGATCTATATGTGTTTGCTTGGCTAGCAGATCTCACTAAAAAATTTTTCTCCGTGACGGAGGCGTACGAAAGGTACGCCGACGATCGTAGCTATATATAATAATTATCATACGGAATGTTTGGCGTGACGCGTACACAGAGCTATAATTGTTCAACAGAGAGACAGCAGGGATAATACGTACACATTTATTTATATATTTATATAGTTTCTTTTTTTATCTTCATTGATTTGATATTCGCACGTACACAGAGGTACACTTACGCGTGTACCCGTGAGATGCGTGTAAGAGGAAAAAGTGTTTTTATTTTTATCATAATAATCTCAGAAGGTAAGCATCTTCGGCATAGTGTTTCCAATCGTCATTTTCTCCTGGCCTGTTGCAGGGAATCGACCCGCGACATTTACTTTAATCACTATTTTATTAATCTTTTTTTTTTCTTCAACTCTTAACTCTGTCTCATTGAAAATACAATAAATCCGGCGTCACCAAGCGAGCGCACAGCTTTGTAGAATCGTGAAGGGCTAAACCATTCGCCGCACTCTTTTAATTATCCATTTAAATCTCTCCGTTTGGCTCATTCCGTCGCCTAGTTTTAATCATTTCACGCTCTCTTTCTCTCTTCGATATTTTACAATTATATATGTGGAGGTCGGGGTACAGGCAATATGTATACACTGAGCTTTAAGAATCCGCCACCCAAGCGCCAGGGAATAACGATGGCGTTAGCCTCCTTTCGTCGGCCGAGATAAAATATGTATATATTTACGTGTCTCAAAAATCGCGACTTTTTCTTTAAATCTTTAATAACCTTTTTTTTTTGTTTTTTTCCTTTAACGAGCGAAACGCGACAGAATTTGATTTCCGTGGGGCTGCTTTTATGCGTTTAGGTGGTTTTAGGCCCTCAAAACAGAAATGTTGATGCTCGTTTCGTTTTGTTTTATTTTTCTCTTCTAAATATCCATGTGCAAATGCGGACTTGTAAAATAACTTTTGTTTTGAGATTTAAAAACTATTTTGAAAATAGCAGTTAATCATTAAAACATTTGATTTAAAATAAAATTTCATATAAATGTCAAACAAAATAAACGAATTAATTAAAAAAATAGAAATAAGTAACTTACTTAAATAAATCATACATTAATTACATTCTAACTAAAAACTTTAAAGCATTCAAATAACACTTAAAATTAATTTGAAAATAAAAACAGTGATTAAATCTCAAAGTCCAATCGTTATTGAACTAACTTGGACTACTTCATCAAAATCTACATCAATTACAATTATTAGTCACAAAATGTATAAATCTTCGTTTTCATTAATAATTTGATAATTGACTTTTCTTTAAAACATCAATAACAGTGCTATGTTTCTCATTTACAAAGTAAAACAGAGTAGCATATAAACAAGTAGAAAAATAAAATCACCTTTGCAAATTAAGAAAATTTAGCATCCAATCTTACTTTATCTATTCTGTGCCATGTGAAATCATTTAAAAGAGAACAATAAACGTTACATAAACGTACAAAAAACGAAATTTAAAAATTTCGTGACCGGAATCTAATATGCAATAGGTAACGTTATGCAGAAGAAAAGAGGCAAAATCCATTAACAAAAAAAAGTACATTTACATGTGGGATGATATCCGAACGAGAAAAAAAATTTGGCGTTAAGATAGCATATAAAAGAAATGATTCTTTGTATTGTTTTTTTTTCTCTGCAAATTTATCGCAAAAATATTAACACAGTGTTTACTAGCATTTCATTGCAAGAGTTTGAAATACTATTGGATATGCACAGAGCTCAAATTAGTAATTACATTCCCAAAACCAAACTACTAGTTTGTTACCACACACATAAAATAAAATAAGTAAAAGGAGCTACACCTATTAAGGAAAAGAAAAAAGTTAATTACCGTAATTTCTTTTAAAGACCACAATATTGTTTAATAGTATTAAAATCAACTATACTCAAAACTGTTAACATCAGGTAATCAACTGTTTTTTTGTTTTTCCTTAACAAGGTTACAAGCGTTAATTACTTGTTATTACATATTAACAATATTTTTGTTATATTCAACGAATATCCTCCACCTCTGCCCTTACTTTGGTTATACATAATCTTACAAGATACTTATAATGTGTAAGAAAAACAAAAGTAGAAATAGAGAAAAAAGTAAAAACTGAGTTGTTAATTAGGTAATGAATTAAGAGCATTACAACTTCATCTTGAAAGCGTCCATTAGCTCGTTCGTGGCGGCATTTACAGCGGCCTGCGTAGCTGCCTGTGTCATCCTTTGCTGAAGACCACCGACGCTTCCGCGACTAAACACATGTACACGATTTTCGTGACTTATTAAACTTCAACCCTCACACTCTGTTTTATTTCAGCTTCGTCGTCTTGCTCATTTTATTTTTAAATCTTTCGAGATACTTTTCATGCTATGAATTTTTAAAGGAAGCGTTTTGAAACAATCGCGCATTTACTATTTGAGACGTTAGTTAATTCATTCACGAAGTATCATTTTATATATACTTTTCTGGAAGAAGCACAGCATTGATTTCTTGAATGACAATGAATGAAGTAGATTTTTCTATTGAAAGGATATTCTACTAGTATGCCGATTCATTCTAAATGGTAAAAAGCGTTATTTTATGAATTTTCAAATGAAAAGTTTATTATAATCGAAAGTAGAAGCATTCAGTGTATTTCTATTATTTACGTTATCGTTTTTAGCTAGCCTTTAAATAAGTGTATTTTTACTTCATTGATTCAGTTGTATTTTTAAAATTGTTCGCTCAATCGAACTAGCTCAAAAGCATTGCACTTTACCCACGTATTCATTTCTTGTTTGCGAAAGAATTGAAAAGAAATATTGTCATTTTTGTTCAAGATTTCAGTTCTGTGTTCTTTTTTTGAATTATTGTACAAACAAAGGGTAGACAAAATGAAAAATAAAAGCCAAACGTTGCGGTCATATGTCGTAAGTTTTCCAATAGGTACATCAAAGTGTACTTTGTGGATTAACAATCATTAGTAGGTGAATTTAAATAAACATATTTTTCATTAGTCCACCCCGTTAATTTATAAATATTCAATATATTTCATTATCTTAAAATAAACGTTAGAGCTTTTGGCTATATTCACAATTGTCAAAAATAAATATTTTTTTTTTTATTATCCACGCAATAGATATAGGATCTGAGTAGTTTATAATTAAGCACAAACCAATCTGATGGCAGTTTGCAAAGTTATAAATATATTTGTAGATTCATATATTTGTAACTCCATCGAATTACGTAGATACGCGTTTTGTCTTTAGTAAAAATATGCAGGCACCGACACGTCTTTTCCTCATGGATTATTTAATCGACCGTTCGATTATTTAATTCGGATGTCGTGAATCGATATGATCACAAATGGACAACACAAAAATGGGAACGAACGCAAGGAAAAGGAAATAGATGCATTGAAGTTAAGATGGCCTAACGCTATACGTATAATCAAAACACAGTATTCGATGTTCAATTGTACTATTTAAGAATTCAATGTTACGCACAGTATTTCGCGAGTTTCATTTAATGAAAGAATAAAAAAATATTCGCTCGTCAATGCCACAACCATTTTGCAAGGTCCCGCATTATGTATTATTCAAATGGAAAAAATTTTTAAAAAAACTGCTCCAAACGGCACTCAAGTGAAATGTCATGCTCTTAGAAAGTTTAAATTCTGCACTGTGATGCAAGCTCAAAACAATCTACTACTTTTTTTTTAATTATGTACATGGTATCATATACAATTCGAGGTATATATTTATGATAGCAATGACAAATTTTTTTCCTTAATGTACATTTAAAAAAAATTATTCCTTTTTTTAACAGACTAATTAATAGATACTGCACCAGTCGATTCGACTCGGAAAATCATGATTTTATTTTTGCGTAATGACTATTGTTTCTCCTACTCTTAATAGAGAACGATACCATCGGAATTATGTGGATAGGGGTGTGCGATTCTCTGAATGATGTAAACAGTAAAGGCGTCGCGTTTGCTTTTCCGACTATGTAAACTATTCACACAAAACAACGCCAGGCATATTTTGTCGAGACAAATTTATTTGGATTGATAATTGATAATTTTCTGCGCTCAGAAAATAAATAAACTTGTGCTCGACAAAACGACAATTTACTATTATTAAAGTCGACGATTTTGATCCGAAATTTGTGAACAATACTTGGTCATTCTTAAAAAATAGAATATTTGGACCTCTGGAATCAGTAAGCACTCAATTGATATTAAACATGTTCGTTTCATTAGCACATAGAGGCATCAGAGATATAATGTAAAATAACATGAACTTTTTATGTACTTGCATCATAGCATTACGATATGCGTTAATCGTTACAGAGTTGCACACCCCATCTTAACAATGACTTCATGATTTCTTTTATTTTGTTATATTGTATGTGGACAAAGAACACCACTTGTGTGGAAATACGTATGTTATGTATTATTTTATCATCTAGATGCAACGGATATATATATGGATTAGTAGCAATTAGGTGTGTTAGTGCGTAGACTTATTGTCGGCGCCTGCAATAAAAAGTAAAGTTAGCACCAAAACCTTAATTTAGAGAACTCAACAACCAATAAAAAATCTACATTATTAAAAAAACATAATAATTTTTTTCATTAATTTTGATGAACTGAAAGGTATTGTAACAGTTTAACCCTCAACATTTGTGCCAGTAATTTGACCAGTTAAGTAAGAACAGGTAAGACTGCACAGTACTAAACATTTTCGTGACTGACCATTACTTTCTTAAAATTATCATATTCCCAATAAAAGTACATGTTTAAAGATACTTTAAAGCATATGTTTGGATGCGTAAATGCCACCTCAAACAAGTCTTTTATACAAAAGATTTCTTTTTGATAGTTCTTACGCAACCAAAAGTGTGTTTTAATTTAAAGCTTCTTTAGTTTTCTCTGGTTTATTGGAATATTGCAGGAGTTTAAAATTTTGATAATTTTCGTAGAATTTTAAAAATAAAAATGGTACATCAATTCATTTACATTCAGATGTAAGTGCAAACATTCAGACACACATTAATTTCTCCAAGATTGGTTTCCGCGTTAATATAAACGTACTTTCATCTTCACTTAAATTATCTTATTCGCTTGTAATCGAATAAAAACCATTCGAAACATGATTTAAAATCAATGCATTTTAACGAAATAATTTTAAGAAGATAATGGATTCCCAGTGAATAATCCAAAGAAAAACAAAATTTGAACTTGATTAACAAAAAACGTACAATAATTAAAATAAAAAACAATGAGTAACTGATAACTTACGAAGGTATGAGTGGAGGAGGCAGGCCACCGCCAGGCGCACCTCGGCCTGGTGGCGGAGCACCCGGTCCGGGTCTGTTGGGAATGGCCGGGGCAGGCCTGCCACCAACCGGCACTGGTGGTGGAGCTCGCGAGGTGGCGGACGGTGGTGCCGTGTTCCTTGGCCGACTTCCAGGGCCTCCCGGTGATGGTGGCGATAGCCTAGGCGGGATAAACGATTGCAATTTAATTCTAAGCAGAATTTACAGTATTATTTAAGTACTTTCAAACAAGAAATAAGTGACAGTATTTTTACACTCAAACTCAACTATAAATTTTGAAATTATCGTGTAAATCGACAATTATTTCTTGTTGGAAAATTCAAACATTAAATTAGTAGACAGTTAGAAAATTCGTTTAGTTTGATGAGTGCGTGATGAGTTCTTTGAATGATTTATCGTGCATCTTAGTAAATTAATTGTATTATAAAAACTAAAAAAATATATCTTTGGTGAAGAATTATTGCCATTCAGAAAATAAAAATCGCTAAAATGTGATAAATGAGGCGGATGATGGAACAAAATAAAAATGTCTTACCCAAGACTGTGTACCATTGATGTAGAGTAAAGCAGAGAGTAAGAAAGTATGCAAATAGTAAATTAGTAAAAAAGTAAAGTCATTCAAAGAATGAATGAAACAATAATTTACCTTGGATTTTCACCCGATGCCAACCAGTCGTTCTTTACAGGTGGAGGTACTGGTGTTGTGACTGTGGCCATTGATACATCTCCAATGATTCGGAGAGCTTCCTTGCAGGCATGGTACATGCGAAGCATTTCCTCTCGTTTTTGAGCTTCTTCAGGTGATTCTTCCATCATAGAAGACTACAGAACAATAAAAATATTTAATAAAAACTTTTATTTAGCTTTTGGAATTTCATTTTTAACGTTTTCATAAAAATTAACATTACCTGATCTCCACTAGCATAGAGATGTGCCAAGAGTTCGCCGTTAATAAAATCTTTGGCATTGTTTATGATCATGTTCATAATTGCCTTGGGGACGAGATCACGGGTAGTTTTTGTTACAATTTTCATGTATGAATCAACCAAATTCCTAATAGTCTCGACTTGTCGTTCCAGCTGTGGGTCCATAGATGACTGCGCTTCATTGCCGCCCTAGATACATACAAAATTTATTTAGTAATCACAGTTTGGACATTTGGACACTACTACCAGGTTAATGAACCACAGAGTTACTTAAAAAATTTAAAAGCTATATATAAAAGCTTTGATCAGTATTGATGTATTACATATTCAATACTGATAGTTATTATCTCAGAAAACTGGTACAACGGAACATGCATCATTTTTAATTATTTAAAATATAATACAATTTTTTTTAATGCTATTTGTATTTACATTATTTTATTAAATTGACAATCTAAAAAGCTATCTAAAACATTGAAATCATTTTTATTAGAATGGTACTTCTAATATTTAATCAGATTTAATTGGTGCGCAAAGTTGAACAAAGATTTCATAATTAAAAGTCATGCATATTCCTTGAATTCAGACTGACAGCGGATCTAAGATTATTTAACATTATGTATAAAAACTGTCTAATATGTATATAAATTATGAATATTTCATAAAAGACGAATCACTCAGAGTAGTAAAACTAGCAGTAATTAATAAAATCACTAAACAACAGCAGAAATCACAAACTAAACAGCAGTACAATTCAACGTGTCTTGTATTCTCATTTGTAAAAAGTGTCATTGTGCAAAGTGCAAGTGTAGAGAAAGATCGAGGTGTTTGATGACAGTGTTCAGAATACGTTTTGATAGATCTCCAAAACAGCCGAACTGTACAAACCTCATATCCTTCCTTTAGACGATAAGAGTTCCGGAAAAGATAAATTTTAAATTAAAAAGCGGTTAATCTATTTTTTATTCTACGATTGTTAAAGAATATGTTAAGAAAAGGTTATTTCATTTTTAAAGAATAGAAAACACTAGTAACTAAAGATTATAATGTATGGGAGTTTCAATTTCAAAGAAAATATAAATTGTTAGAGAGAAACCATCACTCAATTATTATTTGTATAAAGAAATAAAAAAAAATTTTAATTACTTTTAAACTCGCCAGTGGGTCCTAGAATAAATAAATGTATGAAACGTTTGTAACTTTCGTAAAAAATTATAACTTTTTTAACAACTTTTTTCGGGGATCGAAATGGAATAATAAATAAATACAGATAGAGAATTTTTCTCATCTCAGAGTTGGAAAAAGAAATTCACAGAAATGAAATATACTCACTTCACCATCGCCATTAGCCTGCTCTGTCTGCTTCTCCGGGTATACACCGGCACGGAGGAAGGATGCTTTCCACGAGTCAACGTCGTCTTGAGTTTCGCAGCTCAATTCGAGCTGTTTGTAATCTTTGTATACGTTCCTACCCTCAGGATTGAACAATGCGAACAGGTGACGACGTGACATGAAGCCCTGCTCTAAGTCGCGCAATTTCAAACCGTCCAATGGCAGCATGTATTTCTTTTCTCGTTCCTGCAATGAAAATTAATCGTTAATCCATTTCCATGAATCTTTCAATATATCTACTTAAGTGCTACCTAACAGTAAATCTTCATCATCGTTATTAACCCTCCTGCATAGGTAATAGCTACAGTGTATATAAAAGAATCGTAAATTTTAGGTCGAGGATCTTCCTTAAGTATTCCTTTTTACTGCACAGGAGGTTTAATATTCTGATCATCAAATTAAGGTACATGTCTCAATTATCGTCAATTACGATTTTTCGATTTAGCAATTGAATTTTGTAAACATCTTGATTACTGAGGCAAAGGCACATTCTTTAAAGACTATAAAGAATGTGCACATGGTCCAAATTAGTTGTTAATCTCTAAATTTATTGCACACAAACTGTACGCCACATTTCCTTAATGAATCTTAAATAACAATCACCTCTTCATCCTTGAACCATGAGATGCTCTCGGAGGTAAGGACAAACCAGTAGTCCCTGGAGCCTCCCTTCATAATGCCGAGATTGTGTATGCACATGTAGCCCTTGCGGATGACTTGATTGCCGAGGGTGTGGCGACCGGCCTTCACCGCGTTCTCCGAGGACTGCTGGGCGCTGGAACAGAAAGACAGTTACACCGGTGAATCCGGAGGCTCATGTGGAGTAAAAAAAATGCGTTCGTCAAAGCATAGCGATGATTATAGAGACTGCGCGCACTGTCATTGTCAAAGAATTCCAGTACAATATGAGCTGCAGACTAGCAAGAAAACGGAAATAATAAACGATGGGAAGAGAAAAGAGAGACAGACAGAAGTAGAGAGAGACAAATAGAGATAGACAGAGAGAGAGAAAGAAAAAATAAACAATCGCTATTCGACAACTGGTCTCGTGGTGTGTACAACAATTCAGGAAGCCGTTAAAACTTTAATTAACACACTTTGCGAGTTGCTTAGAGCTAAAATTATTTATCTACGTTTTTCTTTTTTACGAAACATCGAACATTTTTTTCTATCAACTTTATTTTTTAAGAAAAACAACGACGACAAGCTATATACGCAGTTAGACATTTATTTTAGATTTTTTTGTTTATTGAATTGTACTTTTATGATTGGATATTACATCAGCCCACCTTAAAACTGCAAATAACTTTTTATTTCTTTTTTTTTATTATATACTTTTTGTTATGTATCAGTTGTTATAAAAAATCAAACTCAAATTTCCACTAAGAAGCAGGTTCGTGTTGATAGTGTACTCAAGGTTGATCTAATCTATGCATTTACACGGCCATGCTTTAGTAAAGTCTAAACTTATTAAAAGCTGTAAAATTGTGTCGGAACATTGTGTATTGTAAGACTATGTTGTGTTGCTATCAAATGTCTGTGTAGCAATAAAAACGAAGTGTTTCACTAATTTTTCTGAAACAAATTTAATTTAATTTTCTCTCTGATGTTACACCCATAAACTTCATTAAAAATTAGTGAATAATTGCTATCCTTTAATGTTCTAAACTCAAAAAAGGCTGATTATCCCTGTCGATTATCACTGTTTTGCTGATTTTATTTTAGAAAATTGGAAATTATTGAAGGCTGTGTTTTTAATTAGTCAAACTACCTAAGTTGAAAGCAGTAATACTTAAAAAACGCAATAGTTTGAAATTCAATATAATATGCTGCAATCAAATTTTTTTAAGCGTGGAATTCTTTTCTATTTTTAACCACTTAACAATTTTTACAGCTTTTAACGTTTTCTAAAAACTCAATATTTACACTCAAATAAAACCAATAAAAGCTGCATTCACACATTAAAAACACTCGGTGCACAATCAGCACACAAATTTCATCTTTTAAAATGAAATGTGAAGTTTAAAAGAAAAAAACTTATTAACATAAAACATAATAAACATAATCTTTCAATCTTTCTAAGACTAATAAAAAATAATGTAACTCAACATGAATCAATAAATTATAACTGATATCCGGTAAAATAATATTAATATTTTTTAAAGTAACTCTCTATAAAATCAATATTTTCTTTTATTTAACTTTACCAGATTTACAAAAAGTCACATTTTCTGCAGAATATTAACGTAAATGCAATTAAAAATTTTGAAAAGCAAATCTGTGTAAATCCAATTAGTTATAAAACATCGAATATGAAAAGTGAAATATGTATGCAATAAAGAAGAAAAAAGGGGACAAAAATTAAAAATCGTAATGAAAATTTTCCGATTTTGATGCATGTTTAATCGGCTCTCTTACCTTGCATTATGGCTACTGGCTGCCGCGCTGCCGGTGTAATTAAATCATTGTTTTTATTTGTGAAGTACAACATGGGCAATGAAAATAGAAAGATTGATATGATAAAGTGAGACAATGGTTAGTGAAAACTCGACGAAATGTTAAAAGATTTCAAATAATTAAGCAAAACGAATTCAATTCTTTCAAAGTTCTCAGAAAAAGAAAAGATATTTATTGACCATAGCCAATTGTTTTTATACTTTTTATTACAAAATATAAGTAAATTTCACCAATCTTATTTCAATTTAGAAATGCACATTTTTATTCTCTTTCTGAACTTGTATATGAAATTATATGAATTAATCTTTACTGCCAAGCAGTTCTAGAATAGACTCGTAATTATTATGAATATAAGTCGATTAGTTATCGACTTGTGATAAAAAAATGCCATAAGAAGCATTTTATTGTTAATTTTGTGTTTATATAATAAAAGTGACTCAATCTGTGAACACCAAATGCAATATAGAGAGTACAAAAACTTTTTTTTTCAATTTATTTAGTCGGTAACTAAAATTAGACTTTTTCTATGTTTGATGTAATCTATGAAATTTTTACAAAAAGTTATTTACAAATTAACCAATATAAAGCATAATAAAAGTTCTACATGAAGAATGAACATATATTTTATAAACTTGACATAGAAGTACCAAGGGTGAATTTATTACTAAGAGAAGGCAAAGTAAATACAAGAGATGTGCAATCTAAATGTGCCGTTACCAAATAAGAACCAAGAATAAAGATGAGGTCAAAGATGATCAAGCATAGTGGCCTTAGCAAGGCATGCATCGTTTAGTCAAAGGAAATTAAAAAAAGTGCAAGGATTTTCGTGTTGTGCTGCACATATTAATATTTCTCAATATAGCAGTCGCCACTAAGCTGAGTATGTAGCAAGTCTAATGTGCGCAAATTATCAATAAAATAGTCTCAAATTTATCATGATTATATATATTTTTTTCTTTTTTCTGTTTTTTTTTTCTTTTTAAAGTACTATTCCTATGCTATACAATCATGCCGCGATACATTACTTTTGAAGAAAAATAATATTTTTAATCAATAATTTAAGCTCATATTTTTCTTTAAAAATAAATTTGCGTGAATACTCTAAAGCCCTAAAATTTTTCCAATTTTACAATAAATTTCATAATTTTATAAAACAATTTAAATAAAAAATGCAAATAAAATATGATCGATTAAAATTATTCTATTCACACGTGTGCGAAAATGTGTATTAGTGTACCATTAGATATGTTACGAGGGCATTTTAAATATGTGCATGGCTACTTATTTAAAATGTAATTACGATAGTCATATATTCTTAACTAAAAATTTTTAATAAGAAGCATGTTGACTTACTTTGCAAAGCCAATAAAATCCTCATGATTAGTGTTCATGTAGGCAAGCTCCCAGTCTACCAGAAGAATAAGCTGCTCTTTGCACAATTGTTCTCGTTGTCTAATGTGAGTAGTGATAATGCGCTCTGTTTCTTCTCGTAATCTAGGGTATCGTGACATCTGTAAGATTAATAATTGGATTATTAATTGTTTTTGTAATCTTACTGAATTTTTGTTTTGTTTTTTACTTACCCTATCTGTACAAATGCGCACAACGTTGCTAAGTTCTTGTACGACTAGATCCACACATTTGAGACTAGGCTCCTTGAGCCTATTTATTTGTTTCTTAACTATAGCTTCAAAAGCCATGTCCGGGGTGAAGAGACCAACGCGAATACCTGAAATATTACGCAATAACATATTTTAGTAAAATGATTTTTTTAAGATCGTGAATTTTTAAATGTTCTCGTTTAACTTTGACATTATCCGTTAATTATTTTTACTTCATTTAACAATAACGTTAAAAAAATGTAACATTGATAATTTTAAACTGCACTAACGAGTGCAAATTCTAAAACTATAAAAGTTAATAAAAAATCATAAATAAAGCCTTACGATTTTTTGTTCAATGAGTTTAATGCTATTTTTAATGCTTTGTAGATTCAATCAGTTGAGTCAAACCCGTTTACGTAATTACAGACATGGTATCTGTGACGTTAACGCACTTTTTTTTAGTGAATGATGGTACTTTTAATGGCACAATTATATTTATACGCGAAAAAAAGCAATGGAAATTATTAAATATGATTGCGCACCATGTATATTCCTGATGGCGAACGCAATTTCCCTGCGCAATTCCTTTTCGTCGAACTCCATCTTGACAATTTCGAACGGAAACCGTTCGTGGAACAATCGGTTGATCTTGGCACCACCGCTCAACTCCATAGTATTGATCTGAGCTGAGCCGGAACCTTCGATGGTTCTTTCGAAATCTGACTGCAGTTGCTGTATCATCCTTAAAAATAACTTACTTTTAATGGGGTGAAGAAAGTATCTTTGAAACAGTGTTAATTATATGGGTAGAGAGCCATGATATTAATCATTTAAAACCAATGTCAGTAATTACTTTTATCTAGTAAAAATCCAGAACTAAATAAACGAATTTCAATTTTGTTTAATAAATTCTCCTTATTGTGGATATTTATAGCTCAAACCACTTTGAAGATTAAAAATTGATACTTTCAAAAAAATTTTATGTTAAACTACAAAAACAGTAATTTAATCAATGCTATGTTTAGTAGTTAATAAGCTGAAAAAATCATGGCTATTTGATTAAATATACTTAACTAACTTAATCTAAATAAATATTGTATCTGTAATTGACAGTAAAATATACTACTACTTGTAGATCTATTCTAAAGTTTACAGATGTGATTTAATTACTAATCAGTTACTTTACTAATATATACATGCACAGCTTTGTATAAACTAAATATATCGCAAAATTAAAATATTAATATATATCTCATGCAAAATGAGCACACGACAGTTAGAGGGCACCCAAAATAAGGAAAATCCGAATACCTACAGAAACAATTGAATTGATCTGAAAAATAAAACAAAAATCAACTAAAATTTCAGGACCCTCCACCCATACAGAAATCATATAATCTAAAAAGAAGAATTAGAAGCAAATCCATAGTGTTACAATGAAAATAGATCATTTACATTCTAAGAATTAAATCATCTATTTCGTTTGTCTTCGATTGCTATATAAAACGAGGCATTACATAATTAGGCATATATATACGTATATAATATATAAAGTGTATATATACAATGTGAACATTGATGACACATAGACTAGCAACATTCAAGCTCTTCGACTAAAATACCAATTAAGGAAGCGACTTACTGCAACATGGCCTTTGTCTTTATGGCAGGATCGTCCGGCCTGAAATGTTTGTATTGTTCTACATCTTTCTCCAAAGCAAGCTGTTGTTTTTGCAGCCTGTCGCGCAACGCGGGCAAAGTGTCCCTGATGTGATTTGTCAGCTGCTGATTGAGGACGCGTTGCAGGTATGGAGTGCCTAACCTATCTGCTAAGTGTCGGTATGAGGGATGGCTGAAAAAATAAAAAAGTAGTTTCAGTACTTCGAACTTACGTGAAATAAAAAAATTGTAATAAATTTACCTTAAAAAGAATTTGCGTTCAGCTCCCAGAGCAGCTTTGATATCCTTACGACCTTCGATGTCCTTTTGACTCCTATTTACTACACCTATGTAACCCCTCCGTAGAGGCAATAATTTATTTTCCAGAATGTCCCTTGCATCAGTGCCATCATCCATAAGATCCAGCTTAGTGATGACACCAATAGTACGCAGACCTGAAAAAAATTATCAATTAAAATCGTACATCTTCAAATTATTTAACGAACTAAATTTATTACGAAAAATTAAGAGCTTTTTACCTTGAGGATCCACCTCCTTGGCAAGTTTGAGAGCATCGCTATTAGCTAAATCAGTATTTGCAGGTGTGACCGCTAAAATGAGACAGTTTTCGCGTTTGATAAACTGCAAGATCATGCCTCTGATTTGAGCCTCAATATCTACCGGCTGATCGCCGATCGGCACCTTCGTTAATCCGGGCAAGTCAATCAGTGTCAAGTTGAGAACTGCAAATGACAGTAGAACCATTGATTCAATTACGATGTACAACATTGCCCAGTCAATTACGAGCGAAAAAGGAGAATGAAATTATCTATTTAGTACTTGTCGGTCTAACGCGCCTGACATCTCATTAGCATTCCTTCTGGCAACGATGAGATTAATTCCAAAAATAAACCATTTTCTCAATTACTTCATATATTTACTTAAATAAAGTACATTAAAAAAAGGAAAAAAAGAAAAAAAGCGCCGTTGTTTCTCACAGCAATTTTTTTCCGTTGAAACCTAATTGTTAAGACAATTAAACGCCAAAAGTAGCTGTCCCCGTGCTATGTAGCGCGTGAAATAAAGTAGCTCCGGGACTAAAAAAAGGAGGATAAAACGCGACAAAACAAAACAAAACAAAAGCGTTAGAACTAAAAGCGCCTCACCGTTGGGCGAGTAGACTCTCAAATTGATGGGCACGTTCGAGATGCCTTTGTTGCTGCCGGTGAGACGATCCGTTTCCGCGTCGATCTCCCTCCGCACCTCGTCGAAGTCGACGAACTTCTTCCCCTTGCAGTGCAGAAATTCGGCGTACTCTGTAAAAACCACAAAAAGTAAGGTACACAAACAATGCTTATCGTCCGATCGTGAGATCGAGCGGGGAAAAAAAAGGTACGGGCACGAGCTATATATAGAAGGAAAAAAGGGAAAAAGGATACGGCGCGCACGTGACGGGAAGTCGTGAGTTCGCTTCCGCGAGCGATTTTTCGAAATGCGCGGCTTGTTTACGCGGAGCCGGTAACGCGGCCGATGGCAATGAACTCGATTTCCTACTTATCGTTTGCACGCAAATGCGCGCGCGTATATGTATAAGCGGCCGGAAGCTCGATAACGCAGAACGGACGCGTCCACGCCGGAGATTCCGGGGCCGCAGCCGCCGCCGAGGAGACGGGAGAGACGCGCGCGCGCCATATTATCGCGCCCGACGATGCGCTTTTAGGAAGTTACTATCGGACGCGGCTCTTTAAACTTGCCCCGTTCGCTGGATGACGGCGAATGCAGCTTGCAGAAGGCGCTGATGGGTTGAATGTTTAGTTGAGATGTTAAATTTTTTAAAGCGATTTTTATTGTTAATGGGGAGGGGGGCTTGCGGTTTGTGAAAAAATATTGAAAGGAGACTCGAGTCGAATTAAAACTGAGATTATCGAGTTTAATCAATTTAAAGAATGTAGAGTCATTTTTTTATTTTTTACCCTTCTGTATTAAAGATAATTTATGATCTGCACAGTCGTCATGCAGCTTTGTCGTTGAAATATCCGTTAAACCTTTCTAAATATGAAAATGTGAAATTATTTTAGAAAATGCGAATAGTATTTTATGTGAAAAGTCGTCCACTTATTCAATATGTGAACGACTTTTCACATATGCAATGGCTTTATTCACAATTTCTAAGTTAATTTCAGATTAAATGGTAATTGTAAGAGTTTAGTAATAAAAAAAATTGGTTCTCGTGATGTGGGAATTTCTGTATAAATATTTGTAATGCAATATTTTTTGAATCGAGTACGAAAAATTATATAAAAATAGTAGTTACCGTGTTTAATTTGATGAAAAAAATGACGTTGAGTTGATAATGCTTACTTTATTCAAACATGACCGCGAATTTTTCTCTCTCTAATTGACCTCGTATGATCATTAATTTTAATCGAGCAACGGTTCGAGTAACTTTATTCACTCGAATAAGGCTGCCTCAGTTTTAAAAAACGGTGCAAGCGCTTACTCTTTTATTTCGAGAAAGGTATACTCATTGTTTAAAATTGCATAAAATTTAGGAAAATTGTACGATACTAATCCCAAAGTAAAAAAGAAATATACCTAAAAGGCATACATTTAAAATAAAAAAATTGTTTACGATATTATTTCGCTCCATTTGTCTCTAACGACTTGATGACCCCAAGCTGCCGAGCATTTAGTTAGACGGAGAGAAGAAAAACGAGATCGCCGCGGTCTTTTTTTCGCGAAAGAAAGTTTTCACGGTGCCGTGAACTTTCCGTACAGTAGGCTATTATTTCTTTGTTTTGTTCGACTTTTTTTCGGGAGCTTCTCTTTTTCTCCGGCTGTGGAAGTGGAGTAGCTCCGAACGAATCGATAAGATACCTGCAATATATAAATATGCGATGTACGCTGATAAATGTGGAAAAGCTCACTCGCGTGTAGTAGTTCATTTATATAGTAATATTGCTTCAGAAAAGGGCAATTTAATAGTATTGATCTACAAGATACACTCGTCAAAATTAATTCAAGAAATTAATATTTTGTTTGCGAAGTTACGTTAACGTACTTCATTTGAAACAATGAAACTACTTTAAAATTATTTTAGAAAATGATAAAAATATAAATAGAACCAAATACTTTTTGCAGTTTTGCAAATTTTTATGATGATAATATAATTATTTTCATTCGTTATTACATTGTAATGTACACATTTATTTATATTTTATTTTTAGAATTCGTAATTAAAAAAAAAAAAAAAAAAAAATGTCAAAATTTGTTAGAAAATATAATACAGGTACAAGAAAAAACATGATGTCATTCGAGAGAAATTGATTACAGTTGTACTAATCAAGATCTTCCAAATAACAATTTGATCGATAGTGAAATACACTTTTTCAAAGATAAACAATTAATTTCTCGTAAATCAACGTCTTTTTATAACAACCAATGACATTACAGTCTCTCGAATTACTCAAACATGCTGAACATTCGAAGAGCCCAAAATAAATTAATTCGAAACGAAGCACTGAAAGCAAAATCGATATATCGGCCGCTCAATTTTAGAAGTATGCCGCGTCCTTAAAAACCAACGTAGATAATTTTAATATCCAATTAAAGCCGATGAAAATTAAAGACGCCGCAAGATCGCCCTTAAAGGGGAACCTCCGCGGCTTCTCCCTCGCCTTTTCCCGTCAAAAAAAAAACCACCGTCCCACTTTAGCTCGCCAAAGTAATTTCCTCGCGCCGCTCGGCGAAATTCTATCCTCCCCCTCAGAAAAAAACGAAGCAAGCGGCGCATCTGCGCATGAAACAATTTCCTGACGGGCGTAGCGCGTCACGTAGGCGCGACTCCGTCTCGGCGGCTCATCAGCGGCATTAATAAAAAGCTCGCGCGCGCCAGTGGCGATCGCGGGGGCCTCGTACGTGCGGCCCCGATGGAATCAATATAGCGCCTGGGACGAAAACACCGGGAGGGTCAAACGGGTTGACCCGACGTCTTCCACCTGGGCGCCTGTGCGCTCGGCGGGTTTCCGCCTCCCATGACACGAGCGATCGCCCGTCCGTCGGTTAGCCCGTCGATTTCATTAAGATCCTCGTTATACCCGTCGCGGCTCGCTCGGGATTAGATAACTTCGTCAGCGTACACGCGCGAATATAGGGTACAGCCTTTTTTTTTTCTTTCTTCCGCAGCGAAATTGTACACGAGTCGTGCGAGCGGGTATCAAGGTGAAGGTTTACGTAAGTGTATAAAAAGCTCTCGGGAGGAGGGAGAAAAAAACTTCCTACTGAGAAAAATGCGTTGGAAAATTTACTATAAATTATTTGAGATGAAGGACGTACTGGAACCATGAGAAAATGTACTATAATCCTTGGAAAAATTACAGTTTCTATAATAAAATTTGCCGTAATAAATTGTGGAAATTTTTATAATGTTCATTCTGATAATGTAGGAGAGTGAACAATTAAATAAATCGAAATTCGATTGGCTTAGTTTTCCACATTTTGAGAGCAAGTCTGACCTCCACCTCCAAAAATTTATATCAAATTTTCGTATGCTACTTTTTTCAAGGATGGTTTAGTCTCATTTGCTCGACGCACTTTCCGCGTTCATTGATTGCAAAAAGCGTTTGTTGCAACAACAACAAAAGTTCGATTTTCCCTACTTGCGCAACTCCCTCCATCGACGTCGCAATTGTTTAAACCCGACGTTTGCAAGCCAACGAGGCTACTCATTTTTTAAATCTCTAATTTGCATAACAGCAGAGAAAGATCCCGGCGCAAGAAACAAACACAAGGAGGACGACTCCGTATGCGTTCAATTAAAACATCGCAAATTCAACGGGGGAGGAGGGGGGAGGGGGGATGCGCGGGTGGCGAGCGAGGGGAGCGCAGCGCCGCCCGAAGACGCGGGCGCACGCGTGATGTGTAAGCGCGGGGGCGGGGGTGGGGGGAGCCGCGCGCTGTAGCGTATTATTGACCCGCGACGTCGACGGCGGCGCAGCCGAATGCGATTAAAGCCGCCGCGGCTCCCGGCGGCGATTCAAGTTCGCGTCTTCGAGGACTCACTCGACGAAAGTCGCGCCCGGATCAGGCCGGGAGCCTTCCGGAGGGAGACGCGCGCAAGTGCGTTCGCATGCGTGCCATCGTAGATCGATGAGCGCGAAATATGCGCCGCTCGCGGGGAACCAGCCGGTGGGACTTCTTCCTCTATACATGCACGCCTG
This sequence comes from Eurytoma adleriae, assembly GCA_900480045.1. Lineage (NCBI taxonomy): Eukaryota > Metazoa > Arthropoda > Insecta > Hymenoptera > Eurytomidae > Eurytoma > Eurytoma adleriae. Next base: position 44,360 of record UXGC01000398.1, read on the forward strand.
ACGAGCCTCGCGCGCCGCTAGTGAAAGTAACGAGTACAGTTTCAGCCTATTTAATGAATTTTTTTGTGAATGATGAATGTAAAGCTGCGCGTTGTGTTTAACTGGTGTAGAATTTTTTTTTGCACGATGAGAAATTTAAATATTTGCAGAAATTTTTATTTTGTTTTTATCTACAACGCTGTCTACTGCTGCTACTTTCCTTAGCATAGTTTCAATTATAACTTAAAGTATGTTAAACGGGAGCTATTTGCAATTTAACCTCGTGTGACTGAAAGTTTAAATGTTCACTCATTATCTAGATGAAAACCGTGTTATTGTTTAGATGCCCCTGTTTCATTGTATATAGATTTCATTGTATATTTAATATAGAGTTTATTGAATGCAGCATTCACAATGGTTCATTTAAATAATTTTTCCATTAAAACGGCTTGTGAAAAGTTTGGAAAATATCAAACTTGGGGCTTTTAATAATTTGAATAATGCATTTATACGTTTAATTAGATAAATGTTTGCATACTAATCTAAATTATGGAAATGTTACCTAAAATCAATATCTATTAGTAACCGCATAACTCCAGTGCACACACCTCAACAACAAATCGGATCAATAATACTTTATTTATTTCTTATAGATTAAATTATTATTTTATTTGTTTAAAGTTGCGGACAAAGTATATAATTGAAGCAACAACCTAGAGCTGTTATCTTTATCTACATCAAGTCTCTGATCAACTAAATAAACTCTGACTAGAAAATCTTGATGAATAAACATTTTTTAGTCCCTCAAAATCTGAAAGAGTAAAAAAACATATGCTGGATTCTAATCAAAACGAAGCCGTTATATAGATTCCGACTGGTTCAGTTTTCCATCGCTTCGAGTGTAATAATAATTTCGAGTGGTTTTTTTACTCTTTTCTCTTTCCTTTTTAATCTAACTGAACCTGAATAGATTTTGACTTAAAAAAATCCTTAAAAATCTAATAAAATTAAAAATTAAAAAATAATTGTAAATACACAATTACATGAATACCAAATAATAAACATTTCCCTCGCATTTTTCAATTATTATCGAGGCCGCAGTAAGCTCCAGAATACGCACAATAAAAATCCGAGACGTCGCGTAAATTTTTTATCGTTTCCAAAGTACACGCGTTAAAGGCTGATTCACTCATTACGCCGGTGGGTCCTACGGGACGCGTCTGCCAAGTACACACGCACTTTTTTCCAACTCCCTTTTTCACGCAAGGTCTCCTCAATTGGCGTTAATACCGCGCGCGCAGGCCGCCTTTTAACGACTCCCCCTCGTCGGCCCCGCGGGTACGCGCGTGCGCCTCTTTAAAAGAAAAAAAAAGGCAAAGGAACGGCAAGGCGGAAATGTAAATGTCGACGAGGAAGTCCGCGGCCTCGCGTGCGCGCCACCCGCGTAAACGGCTTCATTCAGGCGAATCCAACGCGCGCGGACGAGATTTTCGCTGCCGATTCAGACGCAGGCCTCACCTGCGCGCCCACCCCGCGATTTATTGATTCGAGCGTATTTTTTTCGGGACGCGCGCTCTCGAGGGCAGAGCGTCTCGGTGTGACGCCACCTGTTCGTTTTTTTTTGGAGGAGGAGCGGAGAGCCTTTTTTTCGTTTGCGATTGTGATGAATGCTTCGAGAGGCGCCAGGCTGATTTTTCTTTTTCTCTCCCTGGCGGAAAATACAGAAGAGTTTGGCGCGATGAGGCGTTGCTCGGATGAAAGATTGTTCTTTTGGAAGGACTGAAGAAATATTGACGGAAAAACGTTTGCGTAATTTTAGCGTTTATTACGCAAAATTCGCGTAATGGTTTAGAAGTAGTGATAAGGTTTTTCTGGACTCGGATTTAATGGATATTTTTTTACGGCTATAGCTTTGTTTAAATTCAAAGGCGGTAGTTGGTTCACATTCGTATTGTAAACGCTGCTGGCTCGCTGATAGCGACTTTTCAAATGGGTGTTGTACGTATTTTTTTTTATCAAGTATTTTTCGCATTTCTTTGAAAGTTTATTTATTATGCATAAGCACCTATTATTTATATTAAAATATGTAATTTTAAAAGAAATTAATGATTTTCTTTCTATCGCGCCGTTTAAATCGCATAATTTCCACAAAGTTTGCGACTTAAAGTAAATTAATTACGAATTAACTTAATTATGTCGCAGTAATTCCTTTCCACTGGAATATTGAATATTTATTCAAATGCACGATTTAAAACCATCATCCCGAAATAGCGCTGATTCCCCGAGGAATGGAATATATTTACTCAATGCGCGGAGGAAAATACCACAACGTGCACACTATGAAGCTATCGGCAGCGTGGATTCTGGCGATTTGGGCTCGGAATGCATCGTTTTATCATCGCGCCATTCCGCGCTTCCCGGACGTCGGCAGAAAAAAAACTCGCTGCGAAGCGCCGGACAGATGGTGGGAGAAAGAAAGATCGGCGTCATGCAATAATTACCGCTGTTGCTGTTGATCAGCTGCAGAATTAGAGGTCTCCTGGTGACGATGCCCGAGCCTCTGGGCAAGAAGTCCCTGAAAGCAGAAAAATCACATCCGTTAGTACACATCGTTCCCACGAATCAACGCTGCGATTGGAATGGATAACTTTTTTTTTTTTATTTCAAAGGAGGCGGCTGGCTAATCTCTGCCGCGTGGGTGACGTCATTCGCTCCAATTGGTGAAAAAAGGGGAGATTTTCACGTTCGAATTCGCGAGTCTGTCCGCGATTGACACGCGGAAAGAATTTTCTGGCTAAAATTACTGTGCCTAGATTGAATTGGGATCAAGTAATAGGTTACATAAAAATTACCAAACAGCCTTTTAAAAATAACTCAAAAATTTCGTAATTTTTACAATGTTTATGGCCATTTTTACCAAACAACTAACTTAATTTCCAGATGACTGAGCTACTGTAAAAAAAAGTGAGTGTAATTTTCATGAAAGAATTCCGACCGGGCAGGAAAAACCGGGTGTACACTCGAAAATTCCAATCGACGATTTTGAAATTCTTGGTGTAAGTGGAAACCCGGAGCGCGGCCAGCGTGGAACAGGAGATCTTTAAAGGCGATATGCGGAAACAATGCGCGAGAAATTTTAACGCGAGGCTCGCCCGAAGATCGAGTGGAACTTTATTAATCGTTAATCTGCGAGGGACGACGGGAGGATTTTATTGAATGTGTTAAGTGATCGAGGATAGGCTGGAGGTGGCGATGGATGCGATTTTTTTTTCTGCTGCGAAGTACAGTTGGGTATTTAAAAAGATAAAAGAAAAAAATTCCTGCGTCTCATTATCTTAGCTCATCTCTGAATTTGAAACGTGATTTGAGGAATCACACTTAAAAGTAATTCAAGGATGAATTAATAGCAACGGTGTCTTTGTAATTGTGACTAATTTTCTTCATAATTTTTTTTCTCGCATTAAATATTTTCTATTTAAATAAAGCAACAAATCTAAAAAAATATGATGAAAATTTACTAAAAATAAAATCAAGTATAACAAGATTATTGATTACTGAGGTAATATTAGCGCAATTAAGGGAAACCTTAATTTGAATACCTTCACTCGAATGAAATACTTTTTTATCAAAAGTAGACTGTCATTATTCAGCAGTAAAAGTTTAATAAAATAGGTAAGTATAGTGTAGTTTGCACTGGTATGGAGTCTATAGAAGCTATAGTTTATAGGTTAATTTGTGGAATTCAGGTCAACTGCGAAAAACATGAAACCATCATCAAGCGGTGCCGTGAAATAATTCAATCACACTGCTTGTAAAAAAGTGTGTTTTAAATGAATGAAATGTCATTAACTTGCAACTGATCTTTGCGATAAGATATTGCGATCAATTGCCACTGTTCACCACTGATCATTTGCATCTTTATTCTTCTCTCTTTGTCCAGGGGAGTTGAACTGGATCTTTGTTCTTCACCAGATCAGCATTGATAAGTAAATTTCGTAAAAATCTTTAAACATAAAAAAATGTAAAAAGAAAACTTTAAAGAAATATTAAAGGAACTCATTAAAATTCTTGTGAGTTTCTATTTTTAGAAATAGAAGTCAAAAAGAAACAATATTGTATAGATTTTTATTACTTTTTGTTACGAATGACTTATAGAGCAATTATTCAAAGTCAATTTAGAAATTAAATTTGAATAATACTTCAGCTATGAGCTTTGAGAAAAACAACCATTCATACACTTCTAATTCATGTTTACAAAGTATCCTATCTGCTTTAGTCATAGGGAATTCCCCCTCTAAGGGTAGAATCTGATATTAGTCAAGGAAATTTCTCTTATAAGGCCAGAATCTCCCCCATCTATAGAAAACGTTATGTAAGAGTATTTACTTGTTTTCAAATATTGTTGGTTTGCTTTCATTATATTATAGTTAAACATTAATCTAACTATTGATTTTTCAATTTTTTATAATTGATTTACTTTATAATTTATTAAGTGTTGCTATAAAATCTTTTATGATCACAAATAATATATGTGTTACAATAATTTTATCAAAAAATTGACATAAATAAGCTTGAATATTTGATATTGATAACGAAAACAATTTTGAATGAAATGATTAAATTGATAACAGAATTGATTATCAAATTTGGATAAAAATTAAAACAATAAGTGAAAACTTCTTTGTTATTAAGACAACGACAGACTTTTCAAACTGAAAGACAATGTGAATCATCAATGATTCATGCACTTGAATTGCTGCTACTTTAATAATTACTCCTAGTCTTAGAAGCAACACTTTCTAAAATAACTGTACTTCCAAAGGTACGAAATTTCTTTCTCAAAGTTACAACTAACAAAATTTACAGTGCTGTCAAAAAAAAGACACAGTGTTCTTCGACAAAAAAAGATGTGTGCCTCGCGACAACAAGTATTGATTTAGTTAGCCTAATTTCACTGCACGCATCACCCTCCCAGTGCAAACCTCCTGAAATCCCCATCACCACCTCCGGAACCCACAGCCACTCTGGAGGGCAGAGCAGCTCAGCTCCGAGGGCAGAGAGAGAAGAACCCTGGTATGTCCCCCCTTTGAGTGCACTTACTTTCCAACGAAGTTCTCAAGGACGGAGGACTTGCCAGCGCTCTGACCGCCGACGACGGCGATCTGCGGCAGGTCGAGCTGCATGGTGACCCCGAGCTGCGTGAAGGCATCCTGCAGCTTGTTCACGATGGGGATCAGCTGCTCCATTCCCGTGTTCCCCGCCATGTTTCCTCAGCGACGCCCGCCTGGGCGGCCTGGCTCTCAGCAGGCGACTCTAAGCGGGCCTCGCGGCCCGACGATTACGCGCCGCCCGGGCGCGCGTCCTCCTCGTCGTGCTGGCCTCCCAGCAGGCACGTCGCGTCCGCGCCGCTCACCCACTCGCGATATTTACTCCCGCCGCTGGGGAGGGGGGGAGGGGCGGGGGGCAAAATGGCCGTTTTTTCGCGAGGCGGCCTCTCTCTCGCTCGCGCGCAGCGTCCTTCCTCTCCGCGGGCTCGTCCTAGGCGCGCCGCTCAGCAGGGCACTGTGGTGTGCACACGGGGACGGCGCGCTCCGCACGCGGCCTCACGCCAGAGAGAAGAGAGGACAGAGAGGAGAGAGGAGAGAGAGAGAGAGAGAGCTGGCCGTCGTGTACACAGTCGCTCAGCGCATTTTGCGCGCTCCTCGCCCCGCTGCCGAGAGATGCGAGCCTCGCGCGCCACACGGGAAAACTGAGGCTCTCACTGCGCCGCCGCCGTCGTCGTCGCTGCTGCTGCTGCCGCCGCTCCTCGGTCGTCTCCCTCGCGCGCACGGCGCTCGATTCTTCGTCCTGCTCCGGCGCGCTCGCTCGATGCCGACGAGGCGCAACTTTTCGCGCGCGCGTGTCCTCCCTTTTCCTTTTTCTTGCCTGCTGCGCGCACACACCTCCGGCGGAGACGCGCTCCGAAAACTCCGTCCTCTCGCGGGTCCCTCCTCTCGGCCCTTAGCGCGCCTGCGTCGACGACTCGACGTCGCGGTTGCTCCGGAGGGGCGCGCCTCTGTGTGCGTGAGATAGTACACACACGCACACACGTATGTACACTTGTACGTTGCACACTACACAGGTTAGGATCTCGCGTACTTGTCCGCGCGCCCGCAACCTGCTCCACTGTACTCCGTATGTGCGATGCGAGTCATGTAAAGTCGGCTACCCGCTCGCGCCGGGCTTGAATGACTAATGCGGCACGGGTATACCTTTGAAGTCCAGGCGCGGCCGCGCACGGAGACTCGCGGCACCGTCTAACCTCAATCGCGCATTCGAATTCAACGGCCGTTGGGTGCAGTTCGAATCGAGCGGCGCCGGGAGGGGCGTCTCTGAGTCTTCCCTCTCTCTCTCTTTTTCCCTCGGCGAGATTAGCTCGCGCCAGCGTGTGAGCTGCGCGCGTGTGTGGGTGAGGTTAGATCGCGCGCCGCGGCCCGCGCGAGAGTAGGTGTACCCACGGCGTGGCTCGATCGATAAGCGAAGCGTGTGCGCACTGCTGGCCGCGGCCGTGTGTCCGCGAGCTGCTGCCGGACGCACACACCAGCGGCAGGCCGCCGTGACCCACTTTTCGGCCCGCTTTGTGTATACCGGTATATAGGTATACACGCGCGAGGAACTCGCGAGGTATAGGTATACGTTGCGGGGGACTAGCGAGGCGCGCGTGCTTTCGCGCTGGGTCGCGCGCACACCGACACCCGGGTTCCCCCCCGGATTCTGTGTGTACCTGTGCGGACGATCCCCGCGCAATTTGCGCCGGGCTCGTGGGGGGAGCGATCTTTTTCCTTTGGTGGGATGGACGATTTTTCCTTTGGAGAGCTTCTGCTCCGCCCACTATTTTTATGTTCAACGAACCTTTAACCGTGAAATGAGCGAGATTCTTTTTTAGTTTGAGATAGGGAAAAAGGTGGAGGGATGTAGGCAGTGAGTGGGAATTATATCCGATGCACTTATCCATCAATCATTCCTGAATGTGTCTCTGGTGACTGTCGGATAAACTTGAACTCTCGGGGCTCTTTAAAAGATACCTATATTGATTTTTTTTTTATCATTTGCAGCGGGTATACTGGGTCGGGTCCTCTTTACTTTTGATCAGTTCTGTTTGCCTTATTAAGTCGGCAAATAGGAGAAATTGTTTCAAAACTGCGCGAACTCGCTCTCGATGATTAATTAGATCAAAGTACTGCGCGCACTTCCGAAGTAGCTGGTGATGTTCGACGTGACACGCTCCCCCGTTTCCTTTTCCTTGCGATATCTGAAACTGACGCGTCGCTGAATGCGGAATCGATGAAAATACTAGAACCAGTCGGCTGCTCTACTTTCATTTTCTACGCGTTTAATTGCATTTGTGTGGAAAGAAAATGTGATTCTACCATCACGGCTATTATGGCGAATTAACGAGTGCGGCAAGCAAATTGCGCTTTTGAAATTTTGTACGAAAAAAAATTCTTAAATTATTTGGTTTTATCGTTAATGAATACTTCAACCGCGTTTCTTTATTCTACTTATCGAATTTCTCTTCTGTATAGAATCATCTATCGCATACTCAATACGCGAATAAATTCGGACTTATCGTTCGTATCACATATTCATAAATCCGTTATCTTTTTCCAACGTATATCATCAAAGATTACTTTGTTTTTTCTACATATTTCCAAAGAGGAAATTCTCAATAAAAATGCAATTATTCGTGATAATGAGCAATGTATAAAAATGCATATAGGCATTTTTATATAAAATATTTTTCAATGCACTTCAATTACACAATTATTTATATTTTGAGTTAAATTCAGAAATACATTTTAATAATCATGTAATTCTATAATTAAATAAAGGTATAATATTTAATTTAATTAATATCCGATGGAATATGAGCAATTCATTATTAATTAAATTCTTTGTTTAAATATTTTCACACGTTTATAATTTTATAGTCAACTATAAAATTATAAACGCGTCAAAATAAATCTAAATATAAATTATTTTAAAATATGAATAATTGTACAAAAGGTATTTTAAATGCATTATATTCAATTGAATTATCGTACATGCTTTGTGAAAACATTCTAATTTTACCCTACAATGCGAATTTATATTTAAAATTAAAGCGATGATTAATATTTTAATCAAATGCCATTTCCATCCTCTCACAAAAGTTAATTTAAAAAAGTTGCCTTGACGGGTTCGTAATTTGACATTGATTCTACCAAGTGGCAGATCTATCAGTATTCACGCGCTTAAAACTTTATCATTCTTCGGGATACGCGGTCCGAAACTTGGCGGGCCTTTCCAAACTTTCGGGCGGAACTTTCGAGCCGAGCTTTCGGAAACGCCAATAACGAAGTCGATCTTTTACGAGGCGGAAACAAAATCTACGCCGTGCCTATACCTACTCCAAAGCCGGCCGAATTTTCCGAATCGGAAACGAAATAAAAGAAAGTAAAAAGAACCCAAAGTCCCATTATTCCACTTGCAAGCTCGGCTACGGTAAGGATATAATAAGCCGAGCGGCGGCATTCGGAAGGCGTATAACCGTGCGAAAGGCGAGCCCGCCGACAAATCCAGGAAGTTTGCGTTTAAACGCAGTGAAAAAAGATCGAGAAACAATGCTGCGCGCGGCGCATTGTAAGCGCACTTTCGTAACAACACAGCGGCGACTTATCCCCGGGCGCGTTCACCCACATAGCGATCAATCTTTGCTCGACATTGTCACAATATTGTTTTATAAGATTAGCTAAAATGGTTCATATTGTAGACTTAAGGATTGTTAATGGAGGGATCACTTTGGGGAGTACCAAACGGAATGTACTTCTCAAAGTGGTCACCTCAGTCACACTCAGAAGTTGTTTTTTTAATTATTTAGAAGGATATACCTTTTTTCTTATTCAATTTGTTTAAAAATGTTCCATTTGTTAAAGAATAATCAATTAATCCAATACCTGAATGTCATACGTTTGCTTATTTATAATTTCATGGAATATTGCAAGAATATCGAACAATGTATAAATTACAATATTGTGTCAAGTTCACGTACATGTTAAATAAAGAAAATGAAACATTCAGAAAACAATAAGAAAGGTAGTCTTTTTAATTTGTAATGATACTGTGAATAGATTCAGGATTCGTCAAGATTAATAATCCTTCCACGTACAGAGAAATAAATTTCTACTAAAATTTGCAAAAGTCTATTTCTTAAATAATTTCGCAGACTGATATTTTTCAAAAAACTACAATGTTCCTTAACAAATTTGCCGATAATCTTAGAAATTTTACTATATACTTCTAATAAGTACATTTTATAAAAATTTGTCGTTTTTTTTTAATGCAGTCGTTTTAAGTGTAACAATACAGCGGATCTTCCAAAACAATTTAAAATATCGAGTAAAGAGCCAGTGGCTCCGACCTTCGCTGGCGGTCCGAAAAGCAAGAAAAACATCGTCGCCGGAAGGGTCCCCCGGCGAAATGAATTAGCGTGCGTATACAATGCGATGCACGTCGAGTGCGCGGCACGGAGTAGGAGCAGGAGGGCCGCGCGCCACTTTGCACGCCCGAAAATCCATAAAAGGGGGTCGACGGCGACGACACGCGCGCGCGCTTAAATTTCCTCGTGGCGTCTTGGGGCCGCGCGACTCGAGGATATTGACCGGCGCCTCCGCATCGCTCTGATCGATCTCCTTGACTTCCCCGTTCCTCCGGCGGTTTCTCTCCTTTCGTGTCGCCTCGCAAATTTTTTTTTTCACGCCGTCTCTCTCCCCCTCTCTGTCTGTCGGGCTCTTTCTATATCTCGAACTATAAACGTGGCCGGCCGCTGGTCGATCGGGAATTGGGTCTGCTTCGTGGCGCGGGTGCGCCGTGACCCCGCGAGCGCGGAACAATATTGCCGGGGCGATTTTCAAGAGCTCCGAGCGTTGTTTTGCCTCGCTTTTTTTTGAAGCACATAGACCTCCCGTCGGGAGCAGAGGGATTACGCCAAGCACTTCCGGGAGGGATTTCCCTTAACGATCGCGCCCCTTTTCCGGACGATGAATTTTTCGCCGGGGGATAGGCGGGGGTGGGAATATGGACGAGGCGGAACGAGGGACTAGTATAGGCCTCGTGTACTGTGTACGAGAGGGGTGGCGTGATTATATTGGGAAAAAGTTTTTTGCCAGTTGGGCGTGATTCGGAGCGAGTATTGACGCGGTTATCCTTTAAAGTTATCGATCGACGACATTGTACGTCGAAAATTTTAATTTGGAATTTTCAATTACATTTCATCGGTTATACGATAGGGAATGACACCGCTTTAGTGGTGTGTCGCTTTAAGGCACAATCGATTTCGAGGATTAATTAGAGGCTGCCAGATCATTGCGATTGTTGTTGATTAATTTGATCGATAATTGATTGTTAGATGCCTAACTGCACGTAGGAAAAATTTATTAGTTTATGAATCAATTAAATTGAAAGTATGATCTTTACAAATTCAGGCAATTAATGCAGTTTGGCCTTTGTGAGCCTATTGAGAAAAGTGTTGATATAAAAAAGCCTCGCCTCTGGCACTTTTTCGCTGTGCCGTTACAGTGGAACGGAATCACTGCATTAAATAAATATACCGAAATGCTTGTGTTACATGTCATATATCTCTAAAGAATAGAAAAATTTCCGTACAATTGTCAGAATTTAAGTGAAAAGAAAGAAGCTAGTTTTTTATTTTATACCGAGTGTGATTTTGCAGTACAAAGGCGATCCAATCGAGCCAGAGGCAAGTTCGCTTTATATAAGAGTCAGAGAGCGCAAGGAAAAAATGTGCATGAAAGCTCAAAATATGAAAAATAGAAAAAGCTTACAATATTTTGTTCTGTTGTGTTATGATTTGATAAATGTGGGCGTGATTTAGAGCTAGTATTATTGACGTGGCATTCTGTAAAATTATCGATTATCGCCTGTACGCGCCAAGAATTTTCATTTGAAAATTTCAGGTCACGATAATGAGAGAATTTTAGCGGCGTCTCCTAAGGATGTGCTATCAACTTCGCGAATTAATTAGCGGCTATCGCTTTCTACTGCCAGCGGGAAAATCGTTGTGATCGTTTCGATAATTTTTAGTCAATTGCTTGTAAAGTGTACGAAAACTTTATACATAACTGCATCAAGCTGAGAGAATTGCGAATTCTTATTTATCACAAATGTTGATAAAAAATAATAATCATTATCATGAAAACATATTAGATTTTGAAAAAGCTGGGATTCTTACTTTACATAAAAATTCTCCCATGAAATATAGACAGCATTTGCTCTTTATATGTTAATTTTGATCATATTATGTAAGGAATCGCGTCATTTTAAATGTAAATTTGTAGTTTTATAACTATATTAACATTTTAAAAAAAAACGAAGTATTTTACGAATAAATTTACGAATAATAAACCATCACTTTAAGAGTATAAAAATTTTACTTCAAGAAAAAAAAAGATTAAAAAAATAGCTTTTGAGACATCTCTGTACAGTTATTGTATAAAAGTATGTACATTAAAAGCATAATAAATGCCATCGCATTCTATACTTTAACAACAGCTTTGCCGAAGTTCTCGCCCTTCAGCATGCCCTCGAAGGCCTTGAACATGTTCTCGAAGCCGTCGGTGACGGTCTCCCTGTAGCGCAGCTTCCCCTCGCGAATCCACGCCATATTCTTCTCGATTCCCTCGAGCCATCGATCGCTCCACCGAGTGACAATGAATCCCTCCACCTTCAGCTGGTTGAATACCAGAGCGGGCTGTAAAATTCTGGTCGTCGGCAAACTGTCGCTGTTGTACGACGAGATGCTCCCGCACACCGACACGCGACCGAACGGTCGCATTTGGTAGATTACTGTGGTCGAGATGTCACCACCCACCTGGAAATACAATAGACTCGTCATAACTCTGTGGCTTACATAATGCCATTTTTTCGCATGCATTGTTTCAATTTTTACGAACTCGCCGCGATGCTCGAAAAAAATTGAAACGACAAAATTTTTCTTCGTAGACGTTTGAACGAAAAAGTACAACTTTCGAAGATGATTATTATACCATAATTGAAAACAATTTTGAAAATTTTCTTAAAGCTTCTACACTGAACAAAAAAATAAAATTATTTAAACGAAATGAAGAGAATTATGTTTTTTAATTAAGAACTTATTCTTGATCTTAATAAAATTGACAGAATATAAATTTCAATCAGACAATATTTTGAAATTAGAACTTCTTTTAGTGTATAATTACGATAAATTTACGCTTGTAATGATGTTTAATAAGTGTGCATTACATTGTCAAAGTAGCAGTCGACGCCGTCGGGCGCCGCTTCTTTGAGGGCGGCGGCGACATTCTGCGTCTTGTAATTGATGGCGCGATCGAAGCCCAGCTCCTCGACAAGCCACTTGCACTTGCTGTCGGAGCCTGCGATGCCGATCGCCTTCAATCCGTGGATCTTCGCTATCTGACCGACGTGCGAGCCAACCGCCCCCGCGGCGCCACTGATCACGACGGTCTCGCCCGCCTTCGGCGTGCAGATCTCCAGAAATCCGAAGTAGGCTGTGTTTCTTCGTTCAGAAAACATAAAGATATTTTTATTTTTTCATGTTAAATAAATGAAATTAACGATTAGTATTATTCCTTTCATTTGCATCTAAAGAAAAGCGGGGTATTATAATGGGATGGGTAGTAAGGCGGGGTTTGTGGGAATATGGAGTATTATAAAAACATTTGATTTCGTCAAAACCTTTAATTTTCAATGAAAATTGCAAGAGATTTTCATTGAAAATTGAACATTTTAACGGTATATTTCTCATTGTCCTACCCTAGCCATTAACAATATAATTTATTTCAACTTTCTTATAACAAATTAAAAATACTTATAGACCAAAAAATTATTATTCTGGAAACTCGGTAAATAATAACATTATTTTTCAATGATATTAATAATAGAAGAACATAATAATATTAATAATAATAATAATAATAATATTGTTACCCTGGCATTCCAAGAACTCCCAAAGCAAGCGAAGGCGATAGTTCGCCAAAGTCGGGAATAAGGTAAGGCTTGTCCTTCAACATCTGATCGTCGAGATTTGGATTATCCGGGTTGAAGATAGTGTGGGATCTCCAGCCCAGGTACCCCATAATCCGCTTGCCGACGGGGTACTTGGGATTTTTCGACTCGATTATTTTCGCTACCTGACCGCCGATCATTGTTCTGCCCACCGGCAGGCGAACGGTGTACGCTCGCATATACGGATCCACCGACATATACTCCGCTTGAACCAAGATCTCTGGAAAAAAATTATAGTAATTAGAAACACATCTTTTATTTTTTGTAGTTTATATTTCTTGTTGTGTCATTTTTTAGCTTGTATATATAGCACTGCTTTTTTTCATAGACGAATAAGGATTTCTTATACAAATTGTAAAAGATAGAAAATAAATAGTGTAGTTACTGATAATGGAAATTTCAATATTTAAAAGAGTTTACATGTCATAATAATAGTGCAATCTATTATTTATATAAATTAAAAAATAAATAAAGACGTGTTATAAAAGATTACAGGTATTTAAATCTGTTGCAAGCGATACATTTTTGAACTACTCATTAAGTATTAAATAAATAGATAATTATACCATACTAATAAATTTTATCTACAAATAAATCTTATTTATCAATACAGACCTCCATCTTTAACAGGTGGTAATTCTTCTTCGACGAGGGTCAAGTCCGTTGATTTCGGTTCTCCGACGAACTTCTTCGAAAATACATACTTCTTGGCGACTGTAGCTAACGTACGAGACCTCTGATATCCCAGCTGACCGATAACTGACTGCTGCTGTGCAAGTATTACGATCGATTTCTTGACAACACTGGCCATTTTAACTTTTCCAAATTATGCTATGTACGTCTCGAACAAAAGGATTCTTCGAATCAACGATATTTTGTATTAAAAGTCTATAAACAACAGTATTTCGTGAAGAAAAATACTAACAATAAGTGGCCGGTGTCTTGTAGAACGTCACTCGGTCGATAAAGCTACGTTACTGGAATGACGAAAAGCAATGAAACTTGTGTGCTTCAAGAATATCTTTCCCTCATCTCCGCCAGATCGCGTAGTCATTCTGATAAATTTTGCAAGTCTCACTTTACACAATATATTTTATACGGTGGACTTTAATTTTAATTCAAGTGCGAATGCAAATCATTGATATGGTCTATCAGCATGACACTACTATTTTTTTAAATTAAAGCTTGAAGAATATTAAAATATTCAGAAGTTGCGCTGTAATTCTGATAGCAAATCCATCCGTTTTTTATTTAATATAATTATTATTTAAAATAGGATTGAAATATTATATTAGATAACCTTTGATAGCAAACGTTTAATCAAAGTAAAGTAGTAAGTACAAATTTATCAAATTAGCTGGTTACTGTTAAGCACAGCGAGTAATTAACTCATCCATTTTGACATAAGAAAAAGTATAATTGGTTACATACTGTGCCTGGCTAGACGCCGGCTTCAATAACGCATTTTATGTATCACAATATAATATTTATTTTAAATCTGCACATTACAGAAAAGATTTGAAAGAAACAAAATTATCAAAAATTTTCGTTCCCTAGTCATAAAATTAAAATTATATATTTAAACATATTCGCGAACAATGTAACACTAATGTAATCGTTTATCTTTAACTAAGCGATAGTACGCAGTTTAAACAACGGGCATTCGCAAATCCTGATACAAAACCATTTATCTAAAATAAACTAGAAATAAAATAAGGAAATGAAATCTGTTTTAACTCAGTTCACAAAATTATATCACAATCGTGCAAAAATGAAAAGGAAGCTATTACCAGCAGGTGGCGGCACCGATCGGCTATCGAAATTCGAACGGCAATCCTGTTTCCGCGTGGCAGCAATGCAGCATAGGCTGAAGAAACGGGGGTCGAGTTTCGCGCGTGCGCATCGCATCCGCGTATTATGCGAATAATTGTAGCTGGTTTTCCGCGCTCTACTAATGTGACAATACGCATCTCGTGCTGTACGTCCAAAATAGAAGCAATAATCAAGCAATTTTCAGTAAACTCTATTTTTTCTAAATGAAAAACAATGACTAAATGATGGCTTAAGAATCCAACAAAGAAGATCTCTTGAAAATGTAAGAATATATTTCTTTTTGGAAGAATAGTTATTAATTTACTTTATATATAATTGACCATCTCAAAATATTTCTACTTCCAAAATCTTTTAAGTAAAAAAACGAACAATTTACATAAAAAGTTATAGTTCAGAAAATGCAGAAGAAATCAATTGATTTATTTGCTTTTTTCCTCTCTCAAAGATTTAACGTTAAATAATTATAAGAGTTAAAAAAAAACAGTATGTCTGCTTTCCACTTAGTGGATTACAAATGATTCAAAGTAAATTAATAAAATTATTAAAGATACCAAATAAATTAATATTTTTCTAAAAAGGAGATTCTATATTTTTTTAAATTAATTAAAAGTAATATTATATCAGTATTTTGCAAAAAAAACTTACTGGAAGTACAGATAAGCCTCGACAACCGTAAGCGCTCGTTTTGACAACCGCTACGAAAACCATGTGCCTAGCCCGCTGGCATGAAATCGTTAAGTAACACAACGATATCCTCGTGATGCATTTCGATAGCTAAGTCCCTGGGCAGTTTACCCCTGCTATCTACAATATCTCTGTTGGCAAAGAATTCAGCCACAAGGAATCTGCATGCATCGAATAAGCCCTCGCCCGCTGCGAGATGCAAGGGCGTTTGGCCATTGCGATCTTGGACGTCTGCGTTCGCTCCGTACTCTAACAGTGTATACATTTCAGAAATTTTACCTAATTTTGCGGCATAGTGCAGTGCCGTCCTCCCTTCATTGTCGGTTGCAGACGTATCCGCACCTGCTTCCATTAGATCTTCAAAATCGTCTAAATCAGGATCCGATTCGATCATCATCATCAAAGGCGTCTTCCCGTCGCTAATACGTCGAGCATTTTGATCTATTGCAGGGTGATTCAACAGTACCTCAAAAACATTCCATGCATGTGATTCCACAGATGTGTGCAACGCCGTCATCCCTGCTTGATCGACTAAATTAACATCTGTACCGTTCTTTAACAATAGATTCATTGCTTCTGCATCATCCCATTCTGCGGCATAGTGCAATACTGTCTTCCCGCTATAGTCCTGTACCGTAATATCCGCGCCAGCAGTTATTAAATTTTGAAAAACGAATTGTTTCGGGATATACTTTTGTATCGTATATTCCGATCCGAGAATTATCATCAGCGCCGTTTTACCGTCACTCGTACGCCGAGCATTGAGATCTGTTGCATGGTGGTGCAGTAGTATCTCAAAAACGGTCGGTGGGTTTGACTCCATAGCAATGTGCAACGGTGTATTGCCGAGGTAGTCCTTTGCGTTCGCATCGGCACCAGAATTTAGGAGGCATCTAGTTATATACCCTCTTCTATATCCACAATATCATACAGTTCACATTTTATTGAATGTTTCTCTTCATTTTAATCATAAGTACAAAAAATATAAGACGTACAAACCTAGTAAATATGTCTCCGTGGTAATCTTCGCATATATTATCGGGTAAGTCATTGAAGTCTGCCGCCCAGTGCAGAGCAGTCTTCTCTTTATTGTCCGCTGCATTGACATATGCACCCGCGTCTATCAGGTCAATAACAATGTCTAACAGTCCCATATACGCTGCGGTTGACAGTGGTGTGCTATCCTTGTTCGTAACAGAATTCAAGTTTGTTGTATGGGGCAATAATGTCCGGACGATAATCATATCATCTTCTTTCACATTTAAATGCAGCGGTGTATAACCGTCGTTGTTCTGGATATTTGCATCGGCACCGGCATCGAGCAGTCTCTTGCAAACATCCTTGCTATTGAATTTGTAACAAAAAACATTTTATCTTAAATTTCATCGCACTTTTTTTTCTACTTACTGAGCTGCAAAATAAATATCTGAAGAACTAACTCTGAAACCCAGTGCAAGGGCGTGCAACCGTTGCTATCCTGGGCGTTCACGTTTGCTCCGTTCTGTATCAGTGCGTCCATCAAAATTAAGCAATCCTGCTCTGCGGCCCAGTGCAGCGCCGTGAACCCCTTACAGGACTTAGCATTAACGTCCGCGCCCGCGTTTATCAGTTCCACAGCAAGCTGCAACTGTCCCTTCCTATTGGCGTGAAACATACGGGACGATGCGTAGAGCAGCGGTGTATCACCGTTCGTCGCGCGAGCATCGAGAACTGTTGCTGAGTGGCGCAGCAATACCTGGACGGCAGCCACTGCTGTGTTTCCCGCAGCTAAGTGCAACGGCGTTCGACCATTGGTGTCCGGCGCGTTTGCTTCGGCACCGGCCTCGAGCAGTCTCTTCACGGCATTTACCCCGTTAGATCTGTAAGAGAAACAATTTACAATAGATATCTTCAATTTCTTCGTTTCATTCGTAGTTGTCAAAGAAACATTATCACTTACTTAGCAGCAAGATGCAGCGGTGTTCGACCCTGATTATCCCGACCCATCTTGTTCGCTCCGTACTTTAGTAGCAAGTCCAGCTTACTTTCGTAATCAAGTTCTGCGGTCCAGTGCAGAGCCGTCTTTCCTGTACTGTCAGCTGCATTGACGTCCGCGCCCGCGTTTACCAGATCAACCAGTAGCTGTTGGTTCTTTTTCATATAGCTTGATGCGAGTATCAACGGAGTATCACCTTCTGGCGTGCGAGCGTTCACATCTGTTGCAGAGTGGCGCAGAAGTATCTTGACGGCAGCTACAGCCTTGGCCTTCACAGCTGAGTGTAATGGTGTATCACCATGGCTGTCCAGCGCGTTCACATCGGCACCAGCATCGAGCAAACTCTTGACAGCATTTGCTTTCTTGGATCTGTAAAAAAACATATTACATTATTTGATTTCGTCGGCCTTTTCTTCGCTTATAAAGAAAGAAACGTTACAATTACATACCTGGCAGCAATATGCAATGGCGTTTCGTCTTTCTTGTTGCAGATATTAGGATACGGAATAAGATTGTAACTGCAAATTATAAATTGCTTGAACTAATTACGAGTAGATTTTAAAAAATGAAATAAAATAATTTATGCTAGTTATATATTGTTTTATAAACATTTTTTAGTAAAAAAACATGTTAATTTACTTTTGTAGGTCAAACAAGAACTTGAGAGCGTCCATTTTCAGTTGAGGATGTTTTCCGAAGTTGCCTCGTGCTTTGATAAAGCTGCTTTTTGCCCCTTCTCTACTAGTCAGTGGGTTCCATTGTGGATTATACTGTTACCTTATTTATTAAAAAAAAATTATTAAAATTTATTAAAAGTATTAAAAATCTAATTACTTGTAATAAATATCTACGAACTTAATAAATCTAAATGGATATTATTTGAGCTTATGAGAAGTAATTAACCATCGTTGAATTATTTTTTAACAAAGTTCTTTAGTAAGTAGAATATTTACTTACTTTTTAAAGTTTCTATAGCAGCACATTGTATATTTCTAGTATACCAGATGAATTAACTCTTCGATCATCTATGGTTTCATTATCTGATGAAAGCAATTAATAATTTGAGTTCAATTGGAGAGAAATTGTGCTGATCAAGAACATCTTCGAAGAAACCATATTTAGTTTGAAACCATATTTACTTCTGTAGTGGTCGATGACTTATGAAATTACCTATTTAAACAAATAATGTAAACAATTTATTTGTATTTAAAAGTAAAATGTTATCTTATAAATTAATCTGTAGTTAATTGATTGCCTGTTTTTATCTAAAATTCATACATTTTATTAATTTTTACCTTTTAATCTTTTAAATTTAATATAAGAAGCGCTGCCCGCAAAAATATACTATTTTTGCCTAGCGAGGCCGAAAGGACAACCTTCGCAAACGGACGCCGGGAGCGAAAGTGGTACTTTCAGCCCGCTAGGCAAAAAATAATATTTGAATATAACTTTTTGTACACAAAAAATACCGACGGAGTAGGCGCGAACTTCAAAACACAGCTGACCACTGAGGTTGCACGCGCTCGCGAGTACACAAACCTACAGCAATATGGATAACAATGCACGATCACAAGTGCAAAAGTGCGCGAGCAAAAACTACATTTACGTTGCGGGCACTCCACTGGAGTTTATAGACAGTTCGTGATGACTCGCATACCTGATAGCTGCCGTATTACAAAGGAATGCGAAATGTGATCCCTCAAGGACGTACATACACGCATTCAATCAGTGATGCCGATGAGCCGGCGAACAAATATAAACACTTTCTCGCACATGCCATAGGATAGGTCAGTAACCTGTCCTGCATGTGAAAATTTACTCGACGACCCTAACCCGCGTGCGACATTTACGATTCAGATCGTTGCTCGTTCAGACCTTGCCAGTTGCCGGAGTAAGCCACAAGACGCAACTGGCGCCTCCGGGCGAGAGAAGAGAATTAAGAAGAGAGATACGCGTACTTTATACCTACAAAATGCACGCTCGCTCGCGTGATTTACAGTACTAGTACAGTGAGTAGACGAATACTCACTCTTCTGAGCGTCTAAAATTCCTTGTGAGCGGCCGTCCGGTATGGCCTCGTCCGCAATCCTCTGGGGCATAAGCGTGGAACGATCAGCCTCGTGTCAACCGGATGCTCCTGCCGCGTGCTCGCCGCCGACGACGGTGTCGCGACGCTGATGGCTCGGTGTCTCACCGCTGTGAGTGTCCTCTCGCCTTCGAAACTTCCACAGTATCGCCCGGTCGCTTCGCGCGCCTCAACAACGATAAACCGCTAAATGTTTTGGTCTCTCTCCCGCGCCGATCACGTGATCTCTGATAGCGCTTTCTTTCTCGCACGCTTGCACCGAGCGAGCTGCACCCTTCCGGCTTCCGCCTTCCGGTCGCCGCGGCGACTGGACGGATTTATTAAAAGCGCTGCGCAGAAAGTGCAGGATCGCGCTGCGCGCGCACGCCAGCGCGTGACGCGCGAGATTCGAATGCCGCGACTCCCGCGCATTGCTATAGACGTCAGTAGACAATGATTTTAATTCGTGCTGTATCCATAGCAAATGTTTCAAAAACGTTATTATGCCAATATTTTTTCGGAGAGACGGTGTTTAGTTTAGAAATTTTCTGTCTTTAAACAAAGAGGCATTAATTTTGTTATTTTACGGTTCTTTCGAAAATTTTTCATTGAAATTTTTAAGCGAAAAAATTATTTTTAAGTGTCAGGCCCTAGGACGTGTCGTACGATGCATTAATTGAATTGTTCCTCATCGAGCGCAGATCACTGGTTGTCATTATTAATTGCATATTTAAAAGAAAAATCAAGATTTATTCGTTTTATTTGATTTATTATACAAGATTTGTAAAAAAGATAAAGTACAATGTATGATAGAACGGCGGTATATAAAATTTATTCCAAACTTTCTTACTGTACGTAGTAACAATACCAATAAAATTAAAAGAAATACATCATAATAATTGTTAATAGATTTCTTCGGCAGAGAAAAGATAGATTATAGATCATAATTAATTATTCATAGATTTTTTCGGCTTCACTCTCAGAAGCTCCAGCTCTTCACAGCATTCAGACGTAAATATTGGCGTTTTGTTGATTCAATATCGCGTTGAACTCCATACAACCGGTTTATTGTGGCTGTTGTTGCTGCTGATGTTGTTCCTGCATTATACTGTAGAGTATTCTGTAAAGACAAAGGAATACAAAAATTATTTGTAAAATAAATTTAATTCTATGAGAAAACTGTGAAAACTTAGTGATAAAAATCATACCTTAGTAGTAAAAATAGCTTAGCAGAAATGTCCCCTGCATTCAACTTCTTCTTCGTAGTTTGCGCATCTGAAAAATTTAAAGATGTGTCATCGAATCGTGCGAGGCTTTTTATTTTAAACTTAAGCCACTTTGAGTGTAATTTAAGTTGATAAAAAACAAACAATTTTTTAAACTATGTTCTTTAATAATATAAGAATATAAAAACTAGTCCAAATAACTGAAAGTTTTAATAAAAAATCATACTTTAGAATTCGAGCCTGTAGAATCTGTAGGTGCCTTGGCAGCTCTTTGAGGTTCTGCTTTATATTGAAGCAGTAAGGTACCGAACACTTATTGTCTTGCAAGTGGCACAGTACTGCGTGGTGACCGTAAAAGACTCGGAGCCGCCTGCAGGCAATGCAACCGCCCTTCGTTCCCTTCTTGCAGCTCTTCATGTGCGCTACCATACCGTTGATCTTCTGGCTACTTG
This sequence comes from Eurytoma adleriae, assembly GCA_900480045.1. Lineage (NCBI taxonomy): Eukaryota > Metazoa > Arthropoda > Insecta > Hymenoptera > Eurytomidae > Eurytoma > Eurytoma adleriae. The sequence continues at coordinate 65,675 of UXGC01000398.1, forward strand.
CTAGCCGGTAGTCTGCGCTGTTGCACGGGCGATCACGTACAAGGTGCCGTAAACACACCGGCATCAATGAGAAATCCGTCAACCCGATAGTCTGTGGAAAAGTTTTTACGGAGTGTAAAGTCATTTCTGTTTTTTCATTATCATCTAATTTATTATCGAAAATTTATTTCATAAAATAAAGTATTTTTCGAAAATTTAAGGAGCAGAATTTAAGGGCAAATAACGATAAACTGTATTAATGATCTCTTTGGAAAGAAATTTAAGAGAAATAAATAAATCCACAAGAAAAATTGCACATACCTGAGGTTTAACTTTCTTTGGATCAACCGGCGATAATCCATCATCCAATTCCAAACCAAGCAGCCAATTTAGACCCATATAGTAGTCCTAGAAAAATAAAGTGCGCATTCGCATTAGTTTGGTACTCAGAAAATTCAAAGCAATGAAAATCTTTTTGTGACTTATTTACAGATAATTAAATATACACATATTAAATATAAAATACCCACTTTTCGATCCGAGATATACAAATCCATGAGGGGCGGACTGTCCTGGAGAATCTGAAGTGTTCGGCGTTGCCGCTCCAAATTGTTAGGAATTCTTGCTGCGTAAAGTAACTGTTGCAGCGCACGTTTTTTTATCACAATTATGTCGGAATCTTCGTTTTCGTCATCCACACCAGGCTGATCGGGCTGCTGCTGCTGTTGGTCCTGTTATAATAAAAAATTATTTTCCAAAAATTAGTTATACGAAAAATTAACGGATCGAATAAGACAACAACCGACTGTTTATTTTTACGTAATTATGAATGTGTAAAATTTTTCATAATAATTTTTTGTGTGTTTTCTAGTGCCTGTATACTTACCGGATTTTCACGATTGCCGCTTGCTTCGGGCCTTTCTGGGAACTGGATGATTCTCATAGGAGGTTGATCATACTTTTCCTCCAGCCGACTGACCATCGCCTTAATAAAAAAGAACACAAAGTACGAAACATAAGAAAAAAGAAATATAATATAGAATTGCAGCGTGTGCTACTTATTGTCAACGAAAGCATAAATACTTTTAAGCATAAAAAATACTCACATGTCGTTTTTGTACAAAGCTATCTATGAGGCGTGAAATGCTCTTGATAATGAGGAGTACTTCGTTTAGTTGCTCCGGCGTGTTTGCTTTGCTTAACATTTGAATTACATCTTGCACCCGTGGAATCTCTTGATCTTTGGAACCGTCGATTTCGCCGAGTGGACTAGGTTTTGGACACAACAGCCCTGCTCCATCTATAAAATATTTTTTCCATTTTCATCCAATTTAATTAATGCAAAAGGTCAATATGAACGCTTTTTTAAACAAATTTGTGTCGACAATAATACGTGGCAATAACATTAAGGGTAGAGTATGTGATTTAAAAAATCAGAAAAAAAATCTTCAATTTTCAAGATATATTTAACTTAAAGTCCGAGTTATTATTCCGTCAGCTTTTTCTTGAATAAGGAGAAGTTAAAGGAAGCCCCGCAACCAGGTTCTCGTCCGCTTCGCGGCGAGGATATTTGGGCTAGCTTAGTTTCTCTATGTCCGGCCCTGCGCCAAAATAAATCCCGACGGTTGCTTTTAGTCAATTTATGACTTTATGACCGCTCGGTCTACGGCCTGGCGATCTTCAACAGAAACCAAGTCCTCCCCCGACGTTACTCACTTTTATAGGACTCGGTACCTCGATCGTCGTGCCGTGCAAGTCTCCGAGAAAATAGTTCACCGTACGGGACTTTTTTGACACAAATAAGCCCTTGCTTTTATCACTTTTTAAAGTAATATTATTTTTTAAAGTAATATTTATTTTTAAAGTTATATTAAACTAAAGAAATTGATTGAAAAACACACACCACATTTTGTTATAATAATAAACGGAACATGTTAATTTTTAGCAGACGAAAAAAAAAGACATTACGAAAAGTACGTTTTGCACCTTTGACCGTGTGGTGCAATTGAAAATACGCAATAATAAAAAAATCCTATTAAAACACAGCGACGCGAAAACAAAAATGTTCAACTTACGATTTTCCAGAGTCTCGGCATCTGGCGCCCAAGTTTCTTGCTGGAGTCCAGGAAGCACCGAAATAATCGCTCGAAGCTCCAGTTGTACGTCATATAGTTCATCTTTCAACTCCACTAAATGTTTAATCGCGTCGACTTCGTAAATTGTGAAGCAGTAGCTTATAGATTCCAAAAGCTCAGAGATCCTACAAATTTGTTGATCGTCCATATTGACTAGTGGTACTGACGTCTACTCCTGTACAGGTCGGCAGCTACACTAATAAGTTCGACTCGATTTCAACGCACTGAATGCCTAGCCATCCCCCGACCCCCTCCCTTCTCCTTTCCCCCACTCCGATTTTTGAGCCGCCGCCGCAGGTAGACGCATCCACTGACCACGTGCATTTCCCTTTTGCCGCTCTGCTTTTACTATAGCTGTACCGTCCAACCTTACCGACAAAATCTTACATTGCAGAAAGTAATTACAGGCAACGATACAAATTTTTCATAGTTTCTGATCATTTATTCTGATAATGTAATTTTTTACACGACTTTTAATGGTAAATCGTATTTTTTAATGTTTTATAATTCTTCGGAAGTGAATAAATTGATGTAACTCCCTTATTATGCAAAGACTTCTTTCAATTTATGGCGCGATTCCCTTATATGTTCTTTTAAAAGTAGGATCAAAATCAATCTGAATCAAAGCGGCGTCTGACATTATTAAAGTTTGTACTACTGCCTTTCAACTCGTCAAAAAAAGTCTTAGTTCCATCGCGCTTACGTGAATTGTACCCTTGCCATCCACATCTATGAGATAAGAATTTTTCAAACATTTACATGATATAATAAATCTCTTCAAAGCTGCAGAAAATTTTCTCATGGTTTTCCAGACGCAATCCTCCCGTACCTTTTTATTGCCGATCGTTGGATCGTTATGAACTAAACTTTAAGAACGCCGAAAGCAAAAAGCTTTTATTTTAAAAATATCTAACTTCTACTCGAATTAAACCAGTTGAAGACCTTTTAATTTATAAATTTAAATTGTTTACTCATCAGAATAAATTAATAAGTTCACATTTATGATTAAAACTTAATTGATATTTTTGATAATAGGCGCAGTAATAAAATGTTAATTTAATAAATTAATAAATTAATTTAATAGGTGGTGAAAACATAACACATTGGAATTGCTTTTTTTTTTAAATTCAATATTTATTCATTAATTTATTCGAGTGATTACAGAAAATTCGTTACAAGTAGTAACAATACCAATAAAGTTAAAAGAAATACATCAATTCATTTTAATTATTCATGGAGTTTTTCGATCGGCTTTACTCTCAGAAGCTTCAGCTCTTTTCAGCATTAAGACGTAAATCCCCTCGTCAATCTTGGAACGTCGCTGAAGGTATCTCTTATACTTCAGCTAGTATTGGTGTTGTGCTGATTCAATATCACGCTGACCTCGGTACAGCCGATTTATTGTCGCTGTTGTTGCTGCTGATGTTGCTCCTATGTTGTCCTGTATAATATAAAACATTTTAAAAATGAAATAAAACTTCTAACAAATGCTTTTAATAAATATAAAAAAAATATCTACCTGTTTGTGTTTGATGGACCCAGCCGTGCCAATTGACGTGGCTACAAAATCGTAGTCCCCCTGTTAACGATAAACATATTTTTTTATTTTTGTCTTCAATAGTTGTAAAGATAAAGGGACAAAAAACTGTTTGTAAAATAAATTTAATGCAAGGAAAAAACTGTGAAAGCTTAGTGAAAAATCGGTAGTAAAAATAGGGGCTTAGCAAAAATGTTCCCTACATTGAACTTCTTGTTCGAAGAGTGCATTCTTGAACAATTTGCACATTTGTCATCGAACAATACGAGGCTTTTTATTTTAAACTCAAATATGCCATTTAAAGTGTAATTTAAGTTAATAAAAAGCAAACAATTTTTTAAATTTTGTACTTTTAATAATATAAGAATGTGAAAAACTAGTCCCAATAAGTGAAAGTTTTAGTGAAAATTCTTACTTCATCAGTCGAGCCCGTAAAGCAATTTGATGATCTGGTGTATCTTGGAGCTTCTGCCTTATTAAGGAACAGAAAGGTACTGGACATTTGTTGTCTTGCACTTGGCATAGTGCTGCGTGGTGGCCGTAAAAGATACGGATCTTCTTACAGGCGTCGCAACCGCCGTACACCCCATAGATTCCGTAAATTCCCACTTTGCAGTTCTTTAAGTGAGCCGCCAGCCCATTCATCTCGTTGCAAATTTCCAGCTCATTCATCTTCTTGCAAATTGCCAGCTCGACGTTTGCGCCATTGCCCTGTTGATCGTGTAAGATAAAAGATAAGACTCTAGGCATTTCTGATTTTCATTATCATCTAATTTTTTATAAAAAATTTATTGCATAAAATAAAGAATTTTTCAAAAATTTAAGGAGCAGAATTTAAGGAAAAATAACGATAAACTGTGTTAATAATCTCTTTGGAAAGAAATTCAAGAGAAATAAATTTGCAAGAAATATTGCACATACCTCAGGGTAAACTTGTGCTGCAACGGTCGGCGATAATCCCAAGTCCACAGTATACAACCAATTTAAACTCTCTAAGTTGTCCTAGAAAAATAAATAATGTATGATTCGTATTAGTTTGACACTCTTTTTGTGACTTGTTTACAGATAATTAAATATACAGATATTAAATATAAAACACTCACGTTTCGATCTTTCGAAATCAACTCCTGGAGGAACCAACTGCTCTGGATAATCTGATTTATTACCATTTTCCGCTGGGCATCATTTGTTATCGCTGCTGCGGCTGTTAACTGTCGCATCGCCCGTCTTTTTTCTACATTTATACTGTATAATTCTACTTCGTCTAATTCAGGTTGACCCGGTGGCTGTCTGTCCCCGCCACCCACATCAGGCTGAACGGGTTGTTATAATAAAAAATTATTTTCCAAAAATTAGTTATACGAAAAATTAACGGAATGAATAAGACAACAAACGACTGTTTATTTTTACGTAATTATGAATGTGTAAAATTTTTCATAATAATTTTTTGTGCGTTAGTGCCTGTACACTTACTGGATTTTCAGTATCGCCGCTTACGTCGGGCTGTTCTGGGGAATCGAAAATCTTGGCCTTCGGAACATACGGTTCTAGCAGTTGCTCCAGCTCAATGATCATCCACTTCATGAAAAAGAACAGAGAGAATGAAAAATATAAAAAAAGAAATGTAATATAGAATGGTAGCGTGTGCTACTTATTGTCAACGGCTAAAGAATAAATAATTTTAAGTATAAAAAAATACTCACATTTCGTTTATAAAGAAATTCTTCTATGAGTAGGGGAACGCGCTTGAGAATGGGAAGTACTTCGGTTAGTTGCTCCGGTGTGAAAGAAGGTTTGCTTAACGTCTTCATCAAACGCTCTATCTGTGGGATTATTTCACCTTTGCAACCATCCATTTCGCCGGATAGATACCACAGCCCTTCTCCAGCTACAAAACAAAACGTGTCGATAAAAATACATGCCAATAACATTAAGGATAGAGTATGATTCAAAAAATTAGAAAAAAATCTTTAATTTTCAAGATATATTTATCTTAAGGTTCCAATTGTTATTCCGTTCGCTTTTCCTTGGATAAGGAGACGGAAAAAGAAACCCCGTGATCGCTCTTACTATACTCCTATACACCAAGCAAAATATAATTTCTTGTCATTTATATTATATATTTATTATATTTTTTCTTTAATTTCACGTTAGAACCCCGACGGTGAATTCACGCCTCGCCTTTGGCCTTGCTTTTTGCTCTACACGAATTAAGGGTGTTTGTCTATTGTTGCAGTTATTTGTTAGGAATTTAAAAAAAAACTAGGAAGCCTACTTGTAAACCGCGACGCCACAGCCTGGTCCAAAGCTTAGTAACATTAAATGAGCTTAATTAATTTGTTTAATTATTTAATAAAAAAGACATCGCCTTTAAGGCAGCGGTGTACAGGTTCTCGGCTGCTTGATCGTGGCGAGGATATTTGGGCTACCCTAATTTCCCTATATCCGGCCCTGATCCAAAATAAATCCCGGCGGTCGCTTTTACTCAATTTATGTCTTTATGACCGCACGGTCCACGGCTCCTAGAACCCACGTTCGCCCCCGACGCTTGACGAGCGCCGACGGTCCGTCAGAAGGAGACGGCTTTCCACTAATCGACCGGCAATTAGGACTGGGCTCATTACTATGGGACTCGGTACTTCGACCGTCGTACCGTGCGCAAAGGCTCAATGCCCAAACTACTGCGTTAGCCCTGCACCCAGGCCGTGTACCTGATCTTTTGGCGATGCCTTATATGAGGAATTCTACAAAAAAACGCGTTAGAGGGTTAAAAAAAAATTAAAAAAAAAATGTTGAGGCTCACTCACACTACAAGTTTTTTCTCGTTCTATGGATCATACAATAGGCGAAAAAAATGTTAAACCAACAATTTCGACATATATATTTTTTTTACTGCTTTTACACAGGGATTTCCATACAAAGAAAAATCTTCGTTATATGGAAATCGTTCGTAAAGAATCGTTCGTTTCGTTAAAGAAATTCTTTTTTTAATCATACCCAACCCGTAAATCGACACTACGCTAAGACATTTTTTATTAACACAAACCACATTTTGTTATAATAATAAGCGGAATATGTTAATTTCAACAGACGAAAAAAAATGACATTACGAATGCGTTTTGCATCTTTCGTGTAGTGCAATTGAAATTTCTATTAAAAAAGAGCGATAAGAAAAAAATGTTCAACTAACATTCTTCCAGAGCTTTGGATTTTGGCCACTGAGGTTCTACCTCGAGTCCTGGAAGCACCGAAGAAGCAGCTTCAAAATCCAGTTGCAAGTCATATAGGTAATCTTGCAAGCAGTCCAAATCGTCAATAATAGAATGTTCGTAGATTGATTCGGCAGAGCTGATTGAGTTTAAAAGCGACTCAATCACAGTGATTTTATTTGTTTCTTGATTTTTTTCCATATTGACAAGTGGTACTGATGTCTACTCGCTTGGAAGTCGGCAGTGTAACTAATAAGTTCGGAGCGGTTTTAAGGCCAATTGAATGTCTAGCCACCCCACCTCCTCCCAACCCCTCTCTCCCACTCTGATTTTTGTCCCGCCTCCACAGGTAGCTTCCTCCAGTGACCAGCGTACGTGCATTCCCCTTTGAGCGTCCCGTTCTGCTTTTACTATTGTACCGTCCGACCTTACCGTCAAAATCGTATGTTGCAAAAAGCAAATTATAGGCAACGATACAAATTTGTCACAGTTTCTGATAATTTATTCTGATATTGTCATTTTTTACAGGATTTTTAGGTAAATCGTATTTTTTAATGTTTTATAATTCTTCTGCAGTGAAAAAATTGATAACTTCCTTATTATGCAACCGCTTCTTTCAATTTATGGCATGATTCCTTTATGTGTTCCTTTAAAAGCAAGATCGTATCAAATCAAACTGAATCAAAGCGGCGTCTGACATTGTTAAAGTTTGTACTACTGCCTTTCAACTCGTCAAAAGGAGTTCCATCTCGCTTACGTGAAATGCGCCTTTGCCATCCACTTCTATGATATAAGAATTTTTCAAACATTTACATGATGTAATAAATCTCTTCTAGAACTAAAGTGGGTGAGATGCTATTGAAAAGTGAATTAATTTATCCTGTTTTTGCTTTTTTCTCGGTAATTTTGTATCCAATTTTAATCGAGTTCATTAAAGCCCATCGCTTTTACTGCCCACCTAGTTTATAATTATTAATAAAATTATTGAAAGGTTTGGCTAAATAAATAATAAAAATATCTTTATCAAAAGGTAATGTTTATATTTTTTAAAAATGAAGTACAAATATATAAAACAGGTTTCATTAGGTTTTCTGTACCTTGTCACGTACAGCAGATGTAACATTAGTGGTAATATAATACAACAGCATAAGGTTCACTTGATCAATTTCCAGTGCATATATGTCGCTTTGATAACAGCCGCGTACCTAGGCAGTGGACGCGCGCCTACTAATTTTTATCGCGACGGTCATCCTCCGGGCGATAAGCCGCTCCGTATTCCATCAGTAATTCCACCAAATCGAGATTGTTGAGGGTTTCGGCCAACTGGCGCCCCAAACTGTTTAACCCACTCATTCCGTAAAAATCTTCACTAACATCTAGCAGATCCTTGGCAAGTTCTTTAAAGTAACGCGGACCTGCTTCCAGAGCCAAGCGAAGGGATGTATTACCGCCGTTGCCCTGCGAGTTCTCGTCGGCACCATCGAGCAGCCTCTTAGTTTTATCCATGTTTCTGAAACAGTAAACACTATCCTTAAAATTAAAACTGCTATTATCATATTTTGAAGGTTTTAAAGTACGTTTCAAGTAGGTCTATACTAAAATTTTTAATTTTTTAACTTTGGACCTAGTCATTCTTATTTTCTACGTAAAAAAACACCTTCGTAACTTACTCAATTTTTTCAACACTTTAAACTCATTTTGAAAGCTTGTACAACTTTTTTCTGAGAAGAAACTGAGTTTTCGAACGACTGTTTTGGTCAAGTGAGTACGCGCATGGATCAGTTTTTTTAATTTTCCTGCATGAAAGAAACTTTGTGTGCCTATAAAATGGATTTAAAATCTCGAAAAAAATTGAGCAAGCAATGAAAATGTCTATCTTTTTTATGTAGAAGACAAGTAATTCTTTTGCAAAAGCTTAGTTATAAAACAGAAAAATTAAAAACATTAGATTTTTTAGTAAAAGCCCAGCTTGATTGAAAGAAACATCAGTATGATAACTAACTTCAAAGCAACATGCAGTGGTGTTTTGCCCATGTTGTCTTTAACATCTACATTTGCCCCGAATTTCAGTAACAAGTCCACCGCTAAAACATTATTATTAGCCGCGGCCAAGTGCAGCGCCGTCTTTTTATTATTATCTTCCGCGTTAAGGTCTCCGCCTGCGATTGCCATGTCCAGAAGAAACTCTCTGAAGAAAACGAAGTTTGCGGTAACAGCCAAGTGCAGAGCTGTGCGGCCGTTGTTATCCTTCGAGTTCGGATTGGCGCCTCTGTGGAGCAGCAAACTCGCTATTCTTCTTTTTCTGTATAAAAACAATATCATATAAGTTATACTGTAGATTTAATTATTATTTTACATGAAAAATGTTATTAAATCCGGTAGAATATCGAAAAGTAGTAGTCGACAATTATTTTTTCTTTTTTCAATTTAACGCGTAATATAAAAGATACGAAAAGTAGCAAATTTACATTTTGAGGCAAAGAGTAACGAATAAGTTTGCGCAGATTTCAAATTCACCACGAAAACTAACGCATAAGGTTTCGCTCCTTTGCCGCGAGAAAACTAACAGATTTGAATTCCCGCCGCGAAGACTATAACATATCTCGCAGCTATATCGTGAAGACTAGCAGGTCTCGCAATTTTGCATTCAGTGATATAGTGATTTACTGATTAATATGTTGTTAGAAATTGTATATTTAACATTAAATTAAAAAGAAATAAAAAAAACGTTTCGATTCTTCTTCGGTATTCCACCTGATTTTAGTTTTCGCGCAACAACTCCAATTGCACATTTATTATATATTTATGCGCAGAAATTATATATTTATCATTAAATTAAAAAGAAATAAAAAATACGTTTCGATTCTTCTTCGATATTCCACCTGATTTTAGTTTCCCATGTTACATCAAAATTAGCACCAAAAGACCAATAGTTACCCAATAGCAAGATGCAGGGGCGTTTGGCCCAAGTCATTCTTGGCGTCCCTGTTGGCGCCTAACTTCAGCAAATTGTCGACCGCGTTTACAGCATTCTCGGAGACCGCCAAGTGCAGCTGCGTTTTCCCTTTGCTGTCCGCCGCGTCGACGTCCGCCCCCGCGTCTATCAGATCCTGCATCATGCTCTCGAAGCTGCGCTGCGCCGCGAGTACCAGCGGCGTCGAGCCGTTGTGCATGCGAGCATTCACGTTGCTTTCGCGAATGAGCAGCTGAAAGACGTCGTCGCGACGGTGGACCACGGCTAAGTGCAGCGGCGTGCAGCCGACGTAGTCCTGCGCGTTCGGATCGGCACCGAGATCCAGCAGCTTCCTGGCCACGTTAGCTCTGAGGAATTTAGAGTAAGAAATATATTACATTAGATTTCACAGATTTACTCTTTTGGTTTGTTTTAAATTTAATTCAGTGATGAGTAGGTAATTCATTCGAATGCACAGAAGTTTTAAATTTCTTTTTTGCATAACTTATTGCGGTGCGAAGCAAATGAACAAGACTGGCGTAAAAAATCGGTATGAAGTAGAAAGTAAATCTTGGTAGTATTATAAACGCGCAACGCACGGCGAAATGTAGAAATGCACAACAATATAAAAAAAGTGCGCATTTTAGTTACGCACATTTTTTGAGTATTTTTTTGGATACTCATATGCATTTCTACATTTCGCCGTATGTTGCACATTTACGCTAGTATAATGGTTCATTTTCCACTTCATACCCAAGGGATTTTGAAGACAGTCTTGTTTAAGTGCTTCACACGGCAAACGTAAGAAAAATATCTACTCAAGGAATTAAAACTTCTGTGGCTTCGTCCATATACACTGCAAAATAAGACACTTATTATACATATACAGTATAACAGTATATAATACATAATAAAATAAATTTATTATAGGTATAATAAAATTAAACTTTCTTTATTCTGCAGTGTATTTACACTTATTCAATACCTTCTCATCGCTGAATTAAATTTAGAGACTTGGTTGTAAAAGAAATGCGAGAAGATGCGTACCCGTGAGCGTGATGCAGCGGCGTTTGGCCGCATATGTCCAGGGGATGGATGTTAGCCCCGTGGCTCAGCAGCATCTCGGCAAAGTCGGCGTTGTCGAGTATTCCCGTCCAGTGCAACGCCGTCCAGCCGGAATTGCTGGCCGCGTTGATATCCGCACCCGCCTCGATTAGTTCTTTAGTAATGTCTTCGATGGTGAGGCACACCGCGAATATCAGCGGAGTCCTGCCGTCGACCGCGCGTGCATTTAAATCTGTTGCGGGGTCGCTCAGCAGCATCTGGACATCGGGCAACGACATATAGACCACGGCGTTATGCAACGGCGAACGACTGTTGTCGACCGGCACTTCGTACTCTTCCACCATTTTCTGAGCGTCATCTCGGCTGCAATCGGAAAATAAGATATTTCGTGACTTATTTTAATCGTTAAGGTGGAGTCCGGTAAAAAAATCTGAAAACACATTCTTTAATTTTTTAATTTAGTTTTATAGAAATGTAAAACGTGTTTTAGTAGTATAAAGATAAAGAAATCTATAAGTTTTTTGCTTATTTGAATCAATTTTTGTAGATGTATTCTTTAAAAAAGTAGGAAAAACAATGGTTTAGAAAAAATGTTCCCTACGGGGAAACATTTATGCTAGGATCAATGTTTTCCATCGGTTCTACCTGCACAAATCATTCCCCGTAGGAGAAATTTTCGCTGAGCGTTTGTTTTACTTTTTTAAGCATATCTCTACAGAAATTTATTAAAATTAAGCTGAAAATTTATTTATTTTTTCTTTATTTTTATTCTACGTAAACATATTTACTTTTTTATAAATTGTAAACTATACATTAAAGAAATCTTCGACTGGACTCTACCCTTAACAATAAATAAACAGTAATACATACCCAGCGTTGTACAATACCAACGCTTGCTCCGGATCCGGATCATTCTGATCGTCCATATTCGCTCCGAAAACTGACGTTATATCCTCTGAACCCATCGCAGGACGAGAAAAATCTGATAATTAAAAGTAAAAATCAAACAAATTGTCCCAGATCGTATATAAAGTGTTAATGTTATAGTTGCATTTAAATTATTGCTCGAGTCGCGATATACATAAACACTGCAATTTGTACGATCATTGAAATATTTTTTGCTGGAAAAGAGCAAGAAATTTTATTGCAAAATTTACAGCGAAAATTACGATACTATACATAGTAGCAGAACTTTGAACGCAAGAAAATTGTGAGTTATAGTGTAATTTGCGGGCAATTGTGCATTCACTATCCAAGCAATTAAACAAGGCTCTTTTTTTCTTTTCTATTGCATTGAACAAAATTTGAAAAATCGGCGGTGTCGGGCACCTTATACGCGTAGCGCGCGTCACCTCGGGTTTCCCCAATTTCAGGCAAGCAGTAGCCGCTCGTAGCAGACGACAGCTGCGGAGACGGACGCTTCGGGAAAATGTTTTGGTTACGCGCCGGGAATGCAACGCTTCCATATTCGATACATAGCGTCGTGCACTGTTGCTTTTCCAGTTTTTCTTTTAAGCGCAGGACCTACTTTTCTCTCAATTCCGAATGAAAACACTTGACTTGCGACTCGTTAGAAATTTTGTACGCGTAGTCCGTGGGAGTAAACGAAACGTGCCTTGGTCGTCATGTCATGTCCGTAGAGAATTAGCCTTCGCTTGGCCGACAGTTTACACGCAAATTGAGGCTTCTTTTTTTTATTTCTACACCGCGGAAATAAACTCTACTTCGCGAAAGTACTATTTTATTTTATTTCGAGCGTACGGCTAAAAATTACCAATCGTGTTTTCGTACTCACTCTTGCAGGGACTGGAAAGTGCGTGGCCGGAAGGAAGGCGAATTCTAAACGGAAAAACGCAGTGAGCGATGTTAGCACCCCGACGGCCTTGCTTAGACTTCGTAAGCTGTGGATCGCCCGGCCCTTGCCACTGCGAAGTACCTCACTGAGTCGCATACCTGCGGCTCAGGGCCGCAGTCCCATTAATATTTCCATGCTAAGCGTCGAGTAGATCAGCTGTTACAAACTCTTCGGCTTTCCGTTTTATTAATTCAGTTTTTTTAAATATCCTGCGGTTATTGATCGATGCAGGGACACATTCTTTAAAGACTGGAGAGATGTACGCGCGTTTGGTCCAAATTATTTGTAAATCGCAAAATTTATTCAATGAAATGGAAAACTTTAATGTGACAGCCCTTTAAAACTTTATTAAAGATAAAAACTACTAGAGAAGAAAACTAGTGTATTATTCTTACAGGCTGGACAGATTGATGCTGGGCCGATCGAGAATCGGGGTTACGTTCGCCCCGCCCACGTTGACCCGTGGACTCTGCGACCTTCGAGGGTGGTGTATCCGTGGTTTATTGCGCTGCACATACCTGAGGGATTATAAGTATTCGCTCTGGCTTTGGCGAAAATTTTCCTGCAATTGTATATTTCAGAATCGGCCGTTATATCGGGACAGTCGACCTTTTCCAAAATTTGTACTCGAGGATTTATAACTTGTTTCCTCTCTGCCTCTCTTTCTCTCACTCTCCAGTACCTCCCGAATATTTTATTTAAATATTAACTGTTCAATGCTTTTCCAAGCAGCTATACGTTACTTTAACGCTCCCTTATAGTAAGTGTACGGTACTGGGGCAATGGTTTTTTGAATTTGCAAAAATCAAACTTTTTTATCTGTTAAAAAAGGTATTAAAATGTCGATAATTATAAAAATATAATTTTGCGTTTAAAATAGGTGATTTAAATAAAGAAAGCTCAAAAGGCTATGGGTGGCGGTACTGGGCAACTCTCCCCAGCTATAAATTGATACGTCGATATTAATTGCGTTTGTTAAAATTTCACAAATGTTTTATTAATTTTTTTTAAAATTTAACATGAACATTATAAATAAAATTCAGTACTTATCATTCGTTACGGAAATTTATCACGAGTTTTAGTGTATTTTCGAAGTTTGGCAATCGTTATTTATTTTTTTATTATTATTTCTATGCGTAGCTATTTAAACGTTGATAATATTTTTAGTAAATTTGATAGGCTCCTAATATAGATTATATAGATATATATTCTATATACATTATAAATATTATAATATTATATATTATATATATATTATATCTCTAAAATGTATTCAATATTCCAGATATTTTAAATAATATATTTGTTATATGTAATACGGCGGTATAAAAAAATGAGAAAAAATATCGATCAATTGTATCGAGCAACGATACGACGAAGCTCAGTCGCCTGCAGCCCTTCATATAGCTCGTTTAATTATTATGATAATTTTGAATGTAGCAAGTCTCTCGCGGGTGAAAGTGCATGCACGGTGACAGCCGAGCGCGAAAGGGTCAAATTCCGCGTGCGCGCGCATCCACAACCCGCGAGGCAGTGCACTTGGTAAGTTAATACTGTCTAAATCTACGCAGCAGGTCGTCCGCGTTACATCTACGCATCATTATTCATTCCACCTGCTAAGGCGCCAGCTCGTACCCAGCATCATGTCGTCGAGGTTCTCAAGAGGGACGTCGTTGTCGAGCACCGCCCGATAAAACACCGAAAGCTGCTGCCCATCACGGTGTGGGAGTCGTGCATTTACAAGCCTGCCTGCAGTCTATCTATATATACATATGCACGCGAGAGGCCCGTTCGGCCGCGCCGAGTGCGACTTTCCCTCCCCCCCTCCCCCGTGGCATCCGCGGGGCTAGAGAAGAAGAGCTACGAGGAGGAATTATCCGCAGTCGCGGGCCCCGCGCGATCGACGGATTCACCATCGCCGAGCGTATGTGCACCGCAGTGCGCGTCCACGTCGTCGCGGCGCGTGAATGGCGATAAGGCGTCGGGGACCGGCGGGCAGTTGCCGCGAGTGCTTGATAATAGACGGCAGTATAAGCCTGTCCAGGCAGCGCGCGACGCTGCCCCCCAGCTGCACTTGAGAGCGCCGACACCAGCGCGCGCGCTCGCACGCACACACGCAGAGGCTCGCGAGTCGCGGTGCGCTGCCTGCCAGTGGGCACGACGACGTTGGGGCCGCCGCGCGACAGGAGAGCACCGTCATCGAAGATGTCAGACGTCGACAGGTGGATCGAGGTCGCCAAGGACTGCAAGTACCTGCCGGAAAACGATCTCAAGGTCAGTTGAGCTCCCCGCTTGATACGCCTCGCCCCGAGGCTGCTCCGGGTCGAGCGGAGCACAAGTGATAGAGAGAGAGAGAGAGAGTAACGATCGGGTGTATGTTTTTTTTTCATTTCATGCTCCACGCGTCGGCCGCGACAGAAACTCTGCGACCTGGTGTGTGACATACTGCTGGAGGAGTCGAACATACAGCCGGTTTCGACGCCGGTCACCGTCTGCGGCGATATCCACGGCCAGGTGAGTACGGCCGTCCCGGATGGCGTTCTAACCTCAAACGCGCGCTTATCGTGGCTCTTTTTGGAGCGGCGCACTTCTTTTTTTCCTCGTCGCTGCTCCGGGAACGGGTTGTATCATTGCCTGCAGTCATTGCATCGAGGCATTCGCGGCTCTAGCGAGCGGGGCTAATGCAAATTACACGGCGCTCTATTTTCGCGTGCGTCGCTGTCTTCCTCGTTCTATTAAAAACTGCCTGTGAGTTTGCAGTTGTTCTTATTCATGAGCCTGTGCTAACGCATGCTAAGGCAATTAAGACTTGACTTTTTATTTTACTCGCATTAGCTTTCTACTGGTTTGGGTGGACGATTGTAACTTACTGTTTTTGTCGTAAACTGTTACTTGAATTAGCAACGTTTGCTCGTCTGAAATTTACTTTTTATATCGTGGAATTAAATTTTATTGATTTGTGATGTTTTCTATTTTAATATATAAATATATAATGTTTGATGAAGTTTTGCCACAAAGTGCAAACTTAAGAATAATTAAATTGAACGATAAATAAAATTGTACAAAAAAACTAAAGTAAAAACACACATAGTTTGATTTCTATTTTTAACTATTATGCAACACTTGTTTTACTTAAGTTGAATTCTAATACACTAAAGTATAACATAGAATTTCTATACGATTTTGAGCAGTTTATTCTATGGATATGCACAAAACTAAGTTAATATTATAGCTTTGACTCCTGTTACTTATTACTAATTTATTTTGTTAGTTTTATGATTTAGAAGAGCTTTTTCGTAATGGAGGACCCGTGCCTGAAACGAATTACATATTTATGGGAGATTTTGTCGACCGAGGTTATTATAGCTTAGAAACACTCACCCGTCTATTAACTTTGAAAGCCAAATGGTCTGACAGGATAACACTACTTCGTGGAAATCACGAATCGAGACAAATCACACACGTGTATGGTTTTTATGGTATGCATATAAATTTTTTTAATCTAATCCATTTTAAAATAATTTTTAAATTCTTACAATTAACATTAATTTCAGATGAGTGTTTAAACAAATATGGAAATGCAAATGCATGGAAATATTGCTGCAGGGTATTTGATTTGCTCACAATTGCTGCCGTATGTATTTAAATTTAATGTAATTCATTGGAATTATTTGAAATGCAGTAAATTTTATAAAATTTTGTAATGCTTGCAGTTAATTGATGAACAAGTTCTTTGTGTGCATGGTGGTTTATCACCAGCTATTAGGACTTTAGATCAAATTAGAACAATTGATAGAAAACAGGAAATTCCCCACAAAGGTAAAATAATTATAAATTTATTTGTTATCTGCTTGCTTCTGAAATTATTTCTAATACTTTTATCAAATTTACAGGAGCATTCTGTGATTTGGTTTGGTCTGATCCAGAAGATGTAAAAACATGGACCGTTAGTCCAAGAGGAGCTGGTTGGCTGTTTGGAGCAAACATAACTCACCTATTCATGGAAATAAACGACCTTAAACTAATTTGCAGAGCTCATCAACTAGTTAATGAAGGTAAGATGCACAAAATACAATATACACATGTCCATTTTATTTACATATCATTATCCATTATGTGCTATCAAATCCACAATCTCAGTCCATTCAGTAACACCCCCTTTATTGATGTTTTTTTAACATTATTTTTATTGTTAGGGAATTCCTTTTTCTAACAGAGGTATTAATATTTGTTTGCACTGTAGTCACTATTAATCCTGACAATGTCTAAATCACATCACCACACTCCAAGTTGTCCATCATTATCGTACCAGTTGTCCTATGCATAAGTAGTATAAGTAAAGATAATTAAGAAAATTCTGTAACATTGCGATTGTTCACCAGGCTATAGGTACATGTTCGATGACAAGTTGGTGACAGTGTGGTCTGCTCCTAACTATTGTTACCGCTGCGGTAATGTGGCGAGTATATTGCGGTTCACAACGGCCGACGAGAAGAACGCGGTGCTATTTGAGGCGGTGCCAAATTCCGAACGAGTGATCCCTCCCACATACACCACTCCCTACTTTTTGTGATTTATCTTCGCGCTACGATGCAGCGAAGGCGCTGGTCGCCGAACCCTAGGGTTGGCGGCCAGCCGGCTGTGCGGCACCTGAAGGAACGACTTCCCTTCGGTGCTCCGCTGCCTCGCGTACATTTTTAATTTTTTCCTCGTTTGATTTTCCATTTTCCTCTTCTTTTCTCTTTTAACCTGACGCCGGTGACGGCGTTTCGAACAAGACGAGGAAAGAGGACACGACACCCAACACATCGATGTTTTGTAGAGTTTTTTGAGAGAGCTTTACGAGATTTTTATAAAAGAAACAGGATTTAAAAAATAACACGAAAGACACAAGAGAGAACCAGTGGCTGCAAGCATATGTTCAGTCTTTGCATTTCTTCAAGTGCAGAGGACAGAAGAAAATAAGCTCTGTGGTTTAGATGCTTTTGTTGTTCTTTACTATGTACATTCTGCAGAGCATTCGCACCTTGGGAAGAAGGAGCAAGACTTGTTCTACGCTTTCCTCGAGCTTCGGGAGCTTTTATCGAGTTTTAAGAAGGGGAGAACTCGACGACAAAATGAACGGTCCAAGTCGAGAAGAACAAAGCGAAGAATTTTATTTAAACATTCCGTGAAGGAGATTCTGGGTTACAATGAATGCTTCTTTGCTACGTCGATTGTCAATGGTGTGGAATTCAGGTTTAGCACTAAATGAGCATACAAATAGTATCGATAAGGTCTTCCTGAAGAAAAGAACTTGAAAGGTCCATTTCTTTTTTGTACTGTGTGCAGAGATATAAGCCCACGTGAAAGTGATTATTAAAAAGATTATTAGCCAAGGCACTGAAATTATTGCTCTACTAATACTTTATTTCCGACAGAAAGATATTAATGTTTTAAACAAAATAGATTATTGAGATTAAAGTTTTTTCATATTTGTTTCAGAAGAAATTTATCGTGTTATTAATCAGCCAATAACCAAGTTATTGTTAGCTGATAGAAATTTTAGAAATGTGATGAAAATGTCTTTAGTAATCAGCATCGATCATCGAGATAAAAGTATTGGTATTGCAATGCTAAAATAAGATAGTCTGTTTTAATAGTTTCTTGAATATGATTTTTTTAATACTCATTTCATGTGAGCAAATATATTCTTTCTTCGAAGAAAGCGAGTAGTATTCTTCAACCAAGAGAGTCTTACTCTGTGTGTTCGATAGCTCATAGCAGTAGCCAAAGTTCTCAGTATGTAGTTGAATATATGCGTATTTTACATAATTTTACCAGGTATTTTTACGCAAGAAAAAAGTATAATCGATTGTTAAATTACTGTGTTGCTCACACTGTGGTATGTTTTCTTGTTTTGTTATTGAATTTTTGATAAAACGAAAAAAAAGTGAATCAGGGGTCATTTTAGGAGTAGTTTTATCAATATATATATATTTACATTTGCCAACGCAATTTTTCCATTTCAAACACTAATTTAATGAATTTTACAAGTGAACACATTATAACAAGATTATGCAGAACACATAATTATCGTGGTTTTAATGAAGCTTAGAGTTTTTTTTTAGAAATGAAGGTTTAAAGTTGAAAAATTGCATTGTCAAGGAAATGGACACCGTGTATAAGATTTTACAGTTAAAGAAAAAACACGGATTTAAGCTATCGAAATATGGTTTTTCTTCTTTGCGGTAGGTTACACGTTAGACGTTGAAGTAATTTGCTTAATGTATGCATATTTTTCTTTCGTACCAATCAATATGAAATCAAGTGAATCAATGTTCCAACAGTACAAAGTAATATTTTTAAAAGAACTTATTTAAACGAATGAAGAAGTGTTCAACAATATTGTATTAAAAAACTGTACGTTTACTAATATTATTGATTTTTTTTAAACATTTGTAAAATTTATTTAGATAAATTAGATATTATTGTAGGTTATTCGTACTATAATATTGATTATTCAGTTAAATAATATATATTTTTGCATTACGTGTAGTCTGAAAATGAAAAAGAGTACATTAAATTGAACTAATCAGTATTGGACATATAATAGCTTCGGTGTAATCTTTTTATTTCTGTCATATCGAGCTGTCTATGACTATTTTATTAAAAATATTTGCATTTTATCTATCTTCTTTCGCATTGAATTACATAAGTGTAAAGACGTAAATCGACATGAATTTTCATTAGCGAATGACTTTCGTAAAATAGAAGACGCAAAAATTTCACACAAATGTAGTCACGATGAGATTATTATGTCCAGCGTTAAATTACCTACACGAGCGTCGTTAAGACTTTACGGACCTGCGAGACTTAATGAATCATTTTTCGGTAACTTATTCCCGTGACTCCTTCGCAATTCTCTGTTCCTAGCTGTACAACTAAAAAAAAACCGATGCATAAGAAAATTAATGAAACACAGTACAGCAATTATCAAACCGAATAATAACAAAACGTTAATAGAAAAATAAAAATAATTATCGAAATGGCCGGATTCTTGTCGTAGACGAAAAGTAACGATTAAATAAATAAATAAAAAAAAAATACTCTTTGTAGATAGTGCGTTCTCGCCCGTATGGGAGCAAGCGTGTTTTTTGAAAAACGAGAACCGAGACCCTTAGCAATGTGCCTCTAAATTAGTAAGCGTTCGTGTGTATACATATATTAAATATATAGGCGAGGAGACAGCGATTTAACGATGAGAATTAAGAGCAAAAATGAAGGGAGGAGAGAAAAACGCACCCCTCACGTCTAGAGTCCGACGACGAGCCATCGACGTACGATAGGAAAAAAAAAATATTGTTATATCCGAAGCGGAGGTGCGCGCACCTAAGCGAGAGAATGTCGCGCGTGCGAGTGCACCCGTGCACTCGTAATAATATTACTAACCTGAATTCCGTCACCGCTATGCTGGCCCCACGCCGCCGCACTCTGCTCTTTATGCGAATTGTGCATATTCGACAATTTTTAACGCGGGAAATCATTCGCCGTGCTTGATGATTGTGATTTTATCGAGATTGTACTTTTTCTTTTTTTTTTCGTTGTTTTTATTTAAACGCTCGATGCGGCTACTTAATTGTCTGCTTTGAAACATATCAATTTTATTCATTAAAATGTTGTCTATAATTAAATTTTATTTTAGTTTTTTTTATAAGTTGATATTTGGACAATGCTTGTTTAATTTTAGGCTTTTTTTTTGCGATAAATTTACAATTATCAAATACAATGGCAATACTTAACTAACTTCATCTGAAGGATCAGCGTACAATGTAGGGAATTTTAAGAAAAACAAAAATGAATTGTTGTGGATTAATTAATTATCAAATTATTTTATTTGATTTCGCATTTAAAGTGATTCGCATAAAAGAAAGAGTTTTTCTAAGTGTTCGACGAGTTGTATTATAATAATTAAGCTGTTTTCTCTGTTTGATGAATTATGCATATTTTCGTAATTAATTTATTTTAAGTAACAATTCATTGTCGTAAAGGTTTAAACAGCAAAGTAATTAGTATTAAAGATACGAACTTGTTTGATTGATAACTTAATTACATCAAATTTGTATATATTTTATATAAATACTTATTTATTGTGCTGTTTATTACTGAGGAAAAGGAAAACAATCAAATTGTAATTTAATAAATTGAATAGTCGATTGATTTACACGATTGCTTGTTAATTGTAAGCTTATTTTTTACGACATTGTCTTCAGTTGCTTCAACGAGCGATCAAAGTAAACAATTAACAACGTATTAAAGAATTTTATTTTTCAACGAAGTAAATGATTTTTGTTTCATTTTGCCATACGCAAACAATAGTAGTACTAGTTGCTTAACTGACAAACAAAAAAAAAAGTTGTGAAAATTCCTTAGGCTCGATTATACGTCGGTTTTACTCGCATACTCCACTATAATGTCTTGCTGGCATTTGACACTGGCTGTCTAGTCGAATCCGCTCGATTTTCAACTTTGTGATACGGATTAAACGAGGCTGCCAAAATCATACAAAGTCGCCTTACGGACAATGTAAAAGTCTTTCGTTATTGTTGGAATCGATGCTCTTTTTTAAACGATAGCCTCCATTATTAAGAAACGACAGGAAAAGCTAAAAATGAAGAGGTGTAAAGTTTATATCGCGTGCGATCAAAAGCGAATTCTTTAAATAGGATGTAATAACTGTTTTTTTAATTTCATACTTGTGATCAATAACAATCGACTTTTCCATTGGTCCCGATACACGAAGATTATTGCTCGCGAGTCGTTTCCTTGTCATTTCGAAGTCTTTCCCCCGATTCTTTGTACATTGTGAAACCCCTCGAGCAGTGCCTTCGAAAAATACAAGACGACGGTCTACTAGAAAATAGTCTTTTGTATCAACGGACTTGCGAGAGACACGTGTGTCGACAGTGTCAGATTAATGCAAGAAAATAACGTTTGGCTGTAGAACGGAAGGGAAATGTATCGTTGTCAGTCTCGGTTTCACTGAAAAAAAAGCGCAGCAAAATTTTTTCCGGATAAAAAGATCCAAAAGGAATGCAAAACTTCTACGATACTCGCTCGAACGCGAAAATTTTGAATGGTTACTTCGAAAACGTGGAAGCTTTATTTCTCGTTCTCCGCAACAAAAAAGCGCAGTTCTCTATTTTATGAAAAAAAAAAGAAAATGGGAGCGACGGAGCAGTGATGTATAAAAAAAGCAAGAAGTTGAAACGAAAACGTGAGAATGCGCCTCGAAATCCAGAAAGGCCGTAAGCTGAAATATGTCACTGCTTAGCGAATGTCCCCGTTAAATAAATAATAACCGTCCTGTTTTTTGAACCTCGTCGCAGATGTGTGAAACAAAACTGTTCTTTATATATTGTACTCGAATTATTGTAACGTAGCATGCAGAAGTCGCAAGTGGCCAACGGCGACTTTGTCGCACTGTTTTTTGAAAACGAGTAGTACGATCGTTCGTTTCATTATTTGTTGCAAGTATTCGACGGTGGAAAAAAATGAGAGATCTAATGAAGGATATTATTTAACGTTACCTTCGACCGTCAAACGATCGGAGCGATTGTAAAGGAACGATTTAACGAGGAGCGGAAGCGCAGCGTTGAACGAGAGAGAATTTCCCATATTTTTCGCGGATATCTAAATGCCCTTATTTTTTTTTTTATATAAAATATGAAATTGTAATGGAGTCCTTGAAATTTTGTTTCGACGTGAGATTTGTGCCCTAAGAAAGTGAAATCGTGTGCCTTCGAGAATTTTCACTTTGATTACTAAAAAGGAAACGGCAGGATTTTGATTAACGGTCTGTACACGAAAGTGAAAATTCTTTCCGGACTGATAATCATTCACTCGGAAGTACAGAATTCGTCGCTCTAAAAGATGTCGAATTCTCACTCCAAAGCTTAACAAAAAGAATTTATAATTTCTTTGTTTTTAGTACACGAATTTCTGTGATACTAGGAGACGATTACACCGGAGAATATATCAGTACGTGCAATTCGATGGAATATCCCGTACCTTTTACGTCGTAGATCCCTACGCCAAAGGTGTTTCTGTGATAGTAGGCCGAGCATGCGAGGAAGCGAAAAGTATGGGAATTTTCTCTGCTCTCTAAAAGGGAAAAAGGTTCGGCGTGCGAAAAGAAAAGCGGGGAAAGGAGGATTAAGGGATAGAAATAAGGGACTCGCGCTCTCGCTGTATAAGAGCATTCTTATCGAACGGATATACGCTATCGACGTTGCCTTATCTACCTCTTCTTCAGAGCCTATGTAAATTCCCTTTTAATTACTCACCTTCCGTGTTTGTGTGTTTTTTCATGAACAGCATCGAGGAAGCGGTCGCAGCTTTGCCTTAAGCGGCTTACAATTTTTATATTCGGCAAATGTTTGCGCAGAAGTTGTGGACTTTTATCCACTGTCGTTATTATTTTCTTAAGGTAGCATCCTCGTTAAGTAAATTATCGTTCAGATATTGAGAAAATTAAAAACATTGACAGTTATGAATAAAGATGTGATGCAATTAAATTGGCTAAGGTTTTTGGAAGGTTTATGAAAAGTAAATGATAACGAATTAAAAAAGGTAATTTTTCATATTAAACATTTTTGTTAATAAAATGTCGGCAATTTTAGTAACAGATGTTTTGTGAAATTTTCGGAGGCTGATAAAAAAAGTTGTAAATTATTAAAGTTGTTAAATGTGTGAATTAACAAATTTCAAGTTACCAGTTACTTTATTCTAACATTCCAAAAGCTATGAAAGATTTATTAATGTTTCTAGATCAACATCGTCAAATGTTTTGAATTTTATCTAACAGTAATTAACAAGGCTACTACCTTAAATGCACAATAACGATATTTGGTGAATGAAAAATTCATTGAGCTGTTGAGCTTTATTGTAGGTGCGAGAAGGCAAAATGCGACCACTTGTGCTTTGCGCTTTACGCTGTATACATAAAATATATATTATATTATATATTATATAAACGAGAATTTTCAAACATTCGTCCCCTCGATCACAAGGAATTAGCCGACTTTCGTGCGAGATTTTGACAGCCTCGGGCACGCGTATTGACGATACATTTAATCCAAAGCTGGCTAATGCGCAGGGCGAGAATTTTAACGAGTCTCAACAGTGCACTGTTCGAATACCGTAAAATTTTTCATTTGAATCATTGTGCTTTGTAGAAGTCGCGTTGAATATATCAAAATTAATGTTACATATCATTCGATGTATTATCAATTTTTCTCTATTAGAACATCCGGCAAGCTATTTCGATTTGAGGTCTTGAATTTTCTTTACCCGAAGACGACAAAGTGAGAAGAAGCTTTTCTAATTAGGCTAAGGTAATAGGCATCGT
The DNA here is from genome assembly GCA_900480045.1 of Eurytoma adleriae. NCBI lineage: Eukaryota > Metazoa > Arthropoda > Insecta > Hymenoptera > Eurytomidae > Eurytoma > Eurytoma adleriae. Next base: position 89,797 of record UXGC01000398.1, read on the forward strand.
ATAAATTCTAGATAGATTAACATATCATCTGTCAATTGTGTCAAAAAAAATTAAGGTTTAAACTGTATTTATTTGGAAGCGAAGAAATTTAGTTCAAATGTGTCGAGTACATCATAAGTGAGATAAACGCGAGACTGTTAATTAAGTCAATCAATTGTTCATCATCTCTGTTGCCAAAATCAATTTCTCTTCCAACCGCACTGTAATCAAATCTTTCTTCAATCGTAAATTTGTCTTTCGTAAAAATTCAGCGAGTAGGCTGTATAGCAGCGCAAAAAGAAGCGCGCGGGATTCGAACAGTGCAATCGCGCTCGCGCGCCCTCATATAGGCGCATCGAAGTATTGCAGCGTTCGCGATTGAGACTCGTCGGTTTATCAATCGCTCGTGCGACGACTAACTTTCTTATTGAAGGGAAGAGCCGGCCACTAATTGCGCGGTCGCTTTACATTTAATCGATGTGTACAAGCACTTGCGGCGAAAAGCATTTCTAAACGACTCCCGCGAGGATATTTTTTCAGCTGTCTGTAATTCTTCTTGACTAGTTTTTCGACTACTGATTATCACCGTAGCGACTTTGCGATTGAAATTCTTCAGATTTTACGTAGATGAGCGACTCTGTGCATCGCAACTTTCATTCATTAGCGTCTGATATTATTATTGCATTAAAGTGTACTGTAATAATATAATTCAATTGTATTATTTATGATTAAAGAAAAATAACGAATGACGTATTATCGAAAAGCGTATGCAAAGAATAAGACGATATCGAAACTAACTAATGGCAAAGGGGGAAAAAACGAGGGGGAAAAATTTTACGGGTGATAACAATTGTACAGGAATGACTTATTACGTTCGGGTGCCTTCGACTCGAACGATTTTTTTCTTGTATGTTTTTCGCTATATCCTTGTTTATATTAGGGCTTCGCGCAGGAGCTTGAACACTGCGTAACGATCCTTTAAAGATCTCACAGATAGTCGTCATTGTAAACGATCATCATGTACCTTGAAAGTATAGGACTTTGTTAAGTTAACGTAATGAAACATCTGTAATAAAAATGCGTGAAAAAATATCTTGTCTACGTTTATTTGCCTATTTCATTGTGTTGGCTTTTCTTTTTTCTGGGGTAAAGAGTAAATGAAAGTCGCAAATTAATTTGAAGGTAACTAGCGGCTTTTTCTCCTTTTATTTTATAAATATATAAAAGTAAAAAATTTACTTGCTTTCTACAATTTAATTAAATTACCAGCAGAAAAAGAATTTAAATCCGGAGGATTCGTGGCTATCGATAATTCGCTTTGTGTAATTATCCGATGAACTAATACTGAATTTTGGTTGGTCGTGTTGAACGACCCAGGCAGTTCCAGCCTCAGCTTCGGCTATTAACTGAACAACGGCCTCACTGACATTTTCGGGGCTGCGAAATCGTTATATTTTTTTTATATATTTTATTATAAGCGAAAATTAAAAAAAACATTATAAAGTTGTACTTACGATTGCACGTAGTTGCAACGAAATTGTTCAATATTTTCCACAGGAATGAAGTCCAAGTAATTGTAAGAGTGTTCTTCCCACAATTGATCGTTTAATTTCGTACTTGTATATCCCGGGCATACCGCAAAAATTTTAACGCCTATATTATCACAATTGCTCTGCAAAAAGTGCAAAAATTCAATTCTTACGAGATTAATAAAGTTAGTGAAGCTTGGGCGATTGAAAGGGGTTTAGGGGCATAAATATTGGACAATATAGTGACAACTATACTGATAAGAAAAGATCACAACTTGTAAGCCCTGAATTTTGTTTAAAAACTAGAGAATGAATGAGACATGTGTTACTTCAAACCATTTTTTAGATTTTGAGCGAAATCCAGAATTGTCAGATTGTGTTCTCTTCTTGTGAACAAAATACCTTTTTATAAAAGTTCATTTCCTAAATGCCAATATAAAATAGAACCCGCGACAAACTGGGACTTGGGAGGGACAGAATAACAAATTATTACGTGAAAAAATACGTTGCCAAATGACTAAAAAAAAAATAAACATTTAGAAAATTGAAAATAAAACTTTTTTCAAATACTATAAATAATTAAAATATTCAAATAAGAGAAACGCTAGCTTTGTTGTACAATTTCTGATTTTATTACATCTTTTTTTTGCAAAAATAAATGCCAGATGTTCTTACTTGGCTCCAGTTTTGTTTATGCCCCAGTTCCGCCTACTATTTATCTTTGAGCGCCCAAGCTGGCGTTGCATCTTAATCCTATCGTAAACCGTGATTTGTGACTCACCTTCATTGACCTCGTGAAAGATACAACTGCATGTTTCGATGCACTGTAAACGGGTAGTATGTGACAATCTAATAAGCCCATGACGGAAGCTACATTGACGATGACACCTCCTTTACCGCCTTTGTGCGTGCCCATGTGTTCGATCGCTATTAAATTTCCAAGAATAGTACCTTTCTAAAATTAGTAGCAGACTTTTATTCTTAAATGCTTAAACAGAATTCAATTATTAATTCCAAAATAATTGCACCATGTTACCTGTTACCATTACCTACCACATTTACGTCGAGTAACTTCGCTGCATCTTTTTCATTTCCGATTCCAGCATCGTTGATCAAAATGTCAACATAATCATGCCTATCAACAACTTTGCTAAAGTTGGCTAAAATAAATATTACATTATTTATTTTAGTTTATTTGCAATTGCATGTGCATGTCACCCACATTTAAATTCATCTTCAATCGACACGTCGCAGTGATAAATATCTAATCGGTGCCTGCCAAACTTATCTTCCAGTTCATCGAGCCACACATTTTCCGTTGTGTTATCGAAAATTGCTACATACTAAGGAAAATTATAAGCGTCAGAAGTAACCTAAAAAGGTGATTCGTATGAATTTTAAATTTTTATACCTTCGCCCCTTTCTCCAGTAAGGCACAAACGCAAGAGTAGCCTATTCCATTGGCTCCACCAGTGACGATTACTACTTTATCCTTTACAGCGTCCATAGCCTTCGAGTAATTCACTGTAATTCTACGGAGTTCGAGATCTTCTGATGAGTATATGTAAAATGAGAGCCGGTGTATCGGTCTTTGAACCGAATCATTAATAAGTGTGCATATACAACAAGTGGAACGTCTCGCACAGTGGCGCGCCAAGCGGCTATGTAACCAATGGTTTTTACGTCGGACACTTATCGACGAAGTGGACTTTCATCGATCTGCATACGTAGTTATGCTAAACTAAAATATTAACGTTAAAGTTTATTTTCAAATACTAACACTGATAAGTAGTATTCCCGATTTTTAAGTTTCCCCCGAGTTATTATTATTACATTCGCTTTATGGGCAATGGAAATAATTTTCCTTTTTATTTTAATTGTTTAATTCGTTTTTCCTTTCTACAAAAGTTAATTTTTTTAATAATAGCGTTTGTGCCTATTAAGGACCTATTCAAAATAATGGCGCACAAAAGAGTTTTTTTAAATAAATTACCCCTAAATGTTCTTTTTCCTATTTTGTTTTACAAAATTTAAAGTTCCGCAAAAGAAAGGGGTCATGACGAAATTTCGGCGACTAAGTATTTTCCAACAACTTTTTTTCTGACAAAAACGTGCGCAGTAGAATTTATTAACGTAATTCACATTTTGAACAGGTCGAAAAAAAGTTTGTTGAACAATATGCAATCAGCGACTTTTCTTTTTATCACATCCCTTTTCTGTTGCGAAGATCGCAATAGTGTAGTGTTTTTACAAAGATTGTGGTATCACCAGCAGAAAAATTGTTTCAATCCGGACGCTTCGTGGTTATCGATAATTCGTTTTGTGTAATTATCTGCTGAACTAATTCCAAACGGTGGTTTGTCGCGCTGGACCACCCACACTGTTCCACTCTCGGCCTCGGTTATTAACTGAACAATAGCCTGACTGACATTTTCGGGACTGCGAAAAGCGTAATTTTTTTTTATTACAAATCAAAATTAAACAAATGTTAATAGTACACTTGTACTTACGATTGCACGTTATTGCGACGGAATTCCTCGATACTCTCCTTAGGGATGAAATCTAAATAATTGTAGGAATATTCCTCCCATAGTTCCACGTTTAAATTGGTGCTTGTGTATCCCGGACAGATGGCAAAAATTTTAACGCCAATATTTTCACAGTTATTCTAAAAAATTATTGAAATCTTTTTTTAAACTTTCATAATTAATAAAATGGAAAAATAGATTCCCTTCGCAAGTAATTCTTGTACTGATGTAATTTATCATAACTCGCCTTCATTGATCTCGTGAAGGACACGACTGCGTGTTTCGACGCACTGTAAACGGGTAATACGTGACAATCTAATAAGCCCATGACGGAAGCTACATTGACGATGACTCCTCCTTTACCGCCTTTGTGTGTACCCATGTGTTCGATTGCTATTAAATTTCCAAAAATGGTACCTTTCTTATATGAAAAATTAAATTATTAAGTTATGTTATTTAAACGTTATATCAAATCATTAAGAAATACGTTTTGCTACCTACTACATTTACATCTAGCAAACGTCCCGTATCTTTTTCATTTCCGATTCCAGCATCGTTGATTAAAATGTCAACGTACTCATGCTTTTCAACAACTTTTCCAAAGTTTGCTGAAATAAATATTGTATTTCTAAACGATGTAAATAGTTGCAATATTTTACTATTTCATTTTGTCTACTCACATTTGAATTCATCTTCAATAGAGACATCACAACGATAAACATCTACTCTATGTTTGCCAAACTTATCTTCCAGTTCATCGAGCCATACATTTTCAGACGTATTATCGAAAATTGCTACGTACTAGGAGTAAATTATAAAATTCGTAAATAACCTAAAAGTGTCAATGTGATTATCCTAAACAAAATTTACCTTTGCGCCTTTCTCCAATAATGCACAAACGCAAGAGTAGCCTATTCCGTTGGCTCCACCTGTAACGATGGCTACTTTGTCCGCGATCACGTCCATAGTGTTTTAATAAATTTATTGTAAAAAACCTGTTTTTCTAACAGGTGAGTAAATTGCTCAAAAATGACTGGCTTCATGCGACAGTATAAGTTTGGATTAGAACAAGAATTGATAATTCGGCTTATTCTAGATAAGATTAATTTACACTTGTCACTTACAAGATTCCAAAATAACAAGTCTATAAAATAATAAGTCTATAAAAGATCAAATTTGTAAATTTCTTTTTTAGGAGAGTGGCTTAGCGCGCCTGTCAAATACATACTAAAAAAATGATTAGAAAAATAAAAAATTTGATAATAAGTCATGTAAAAATATTTCTCTTGCACAGTTTTCCAATAAAAATGTTTAAGAAATGAAGCTAGTACGAAATTAAAAAGTATGTTGGGGAATACCCATCATAATATTAATATATTTATTTATAAAATAATTGAAAAAAATATAATTGAATAATTAAACTAAAGTAATAATAGTTTGGGTATTATAAGTAATTGACACACCATATTATTAATCGTTAATCACTTTATTTAATCGTAATAATATTATTTTTCGTCATGTATATAATAATTCTATTTACTTCTTACTATCTATATATGTATAATAATATATAGTGTATTTATGTTCATTATGTATAATATATTATCTACATTTATAATCCCTATGAAAGGCATCTCCAACCAGACTTCAGATTTACTTTTCATTTAAAATATCTTATTTATTCATAAAAATACAAGGGGCTCACGCAACCTCACGATCCGGACACTGCCTTCGTTTCCTACTCTTATAAACATCGCTGAGTCTTCGTTGCAACTTAACTATTACAACAAGTTACAAATCAGTTTTAATTGTGTGCGTATCTTTTAACGCGATCCCTGTTTTTTTATCCAGTTCGTTTTCCGTCTTGCGAGGCAAAAGCTTTGTTTTTTTTTCTCGGAATTCATTTGAACTTTTGGTTAACGAATCGTGTGTCTTTAAGAACAAAGGTTGAACAAATTCGAATTACTCAAATTGCTCGGACGTCGCCTTTAAAGCATGTCTTTTTTTCATTGCGTTTCTCGTATCAAATATATGATGAGACGTTTAAAAGGACGTCCGAGCAGTTTTATGTACCAATTTCAGTCGTTAAAGTCGATAGTTCGTTCGATTTTTTTAGAATAGAGCATTTCAAAATTCGCAAACTGCCTGCAATGCAACTAGTAATTTTACATAGTTTTTAAATGTAATTTATTACGCAAGGTATAATATACATATTAATTTTTTTTTATTTAGTGCAAAATTGGATTATTTTATGTTAAAATAAATTGTTATCTTAGTTTTTTTTAATACGTGTCTTTACATTTACGCTTTTTTTATAAATTGATGCTATCATACTATTATTTCTATTAATAATGATTATAGCATAGATATACGCGCGATAAATTACTTTTAGAAAATACATAATTAACATCTCTATCACATTGCAAACATCTCTTTATCCTTAATCCGAAGCAAAGTTAATTAATTTGTTAATTTGTCAACAATTTTTTTTTGAAATAAATATTTCTTATCCACTTTCAACAAGTTCGAGGGAAATAATTTATTGTCAATTGATAAAAAATCTGACGAAGCAGTACCTCGAAGATAATAAAAAGACGCACCGTTTGAAATGCATGCTAAAAATGGCAGACGGCGAGACTCGGTCTCGCGTTTAATTGCATGATCTTTGTTCTTTAAGCTCGTCGTTTTGAAACTCGAAACTATAGAGAAACGGGGAAAACTCAGCGTCGCATATTGCCCCCGAGGCGGCGTCCGTTCGCGACGGCCAATCTCAATTACAAAAGGAATAGTCGAAGGTAAAACGAGATAATAAAAAGTACTTCCCTAAACGTAGGTAGAAATTGGTAACTTTGACTCACTCATTTGAAAAAGTATCGCGCCGAGATAAAATTCGCACCCTCGGCCAACTCGATTATTTTATTTTATTTTTTTTTTTTCACTATCTCTCCCTCACTCTTGCTCTCGCTCGCTCTTTCGCTCGTAATAATCTTTCTCCTTCGGCGGGCCCGACGTTTCTGGGTTGACGCGCTCGCTCGAACGCTCGCCTTAAATTTTACGAATTTTTGTCAGTCCTTTCTTTTTTTCGTTTTTGCTAACGTTTACACGCTCAACGCGAAAATTGGACGCAAAAATAATGGTTTTTCGTACTTCTTTTATGTTTCTTCGTAGGAAAAAATGCAATTTTAATTCGTCGAGAATTTGAAAATTTTGAAACAACACAGCTTCAGGATAAGACGTGGAATCCTATCTCTTGCCGAGGAATATACTTTCGCGGCGATTACACAGATACGCGTATAAGCAGAAGCATATCACAAATCGTCACTCGTATATATATTTTCCTCAAATGTTGATTTTCTAACTTAACGAACTTTTAAGTTCCAATTATACCTCTTTATAATCAACAGTAATAAAGGGTATCGTCTTTTTAGAAACGACATTCAAAATGCATAATATATCAAAGATAAACTAGTACTTTCAATATATTTATCATTTTTTGTTTTTATCGCTATACGTTAGTCGTTCGTTTCGCGATTTTTCGTACATTAAGTGCAAACTGCGTTCAACCCACAAACGAGAGGTAAGAGCTTGAATGTGTACGTGTGTGTGAGTGTGGGTGTGTGATCTGTTCGTTCCTTCTTTTTTTATTTTCTCGGTATTTTTTTTGTTTTATTTCTGCCTTTTTATGTAACCTTTTGTTTTTCTCAATATAGACTCTCACTCGCACTTATATATTAAAAGGTTGGGCACGATAATACTCTCGGTAGTAGTATAATGCCCTAAGTCTTGCTGATCCAGCGCTTTAAAGCCCATCCTTGGTGTAAGGCTTCTCCTGGTTCATTCCCCGGCATCGTGATACCAATATGATTTTTTTTTTTTGTTTAAATCATTTTTTTTACATCCTATTACGTACATTTATTTATTTATACACATTGAGACAGATCGACTTGTCAATTTCTCTATCTTTCTCTTATTCGTCCAGAGCAATTTAAATTTCGCCTGCTTTCACTCTCTTCGATTCACGAAAAATCGAAGAAACAAAAAGTCACGGCGAAGTGGGCTCGCGGTGAATATTTTCTTTTTTTTAAGAACGTCGCGCGCAGTTTTATTTTTTTTTTTTTATTTAGTTTGCAAGCAGTCGTAACCGTTTCTTTAGTTCCGCGTCGAAAATGCTCGTCGTAGAAAGTAAATTAAGCAAAAGTGGATGAAGAATGAAACTGAGACTGGGAATGAGACGAGATGGCCGATGAAGCGAGTGAAAATAGAAAAATATACGCGCAAGCGCAAGCGTGATAGAGTCTAATAAAAGATTTAAAAAATATCAGTGTCAGTCGTATTCACGCTTTAACGCCGATTAATTACGTTATTTTCTTCTTCTCTTTTTTTCTTTAATCTAAATTTCGAACGTCATACTTTCGCTCCCACGACGATTTTTTTATGTACACACACTCGTCGAAAAAATTGACAGAGTAGATATGAAGTTCAGATATTCGCGTGAAATGAGGCAGGAATCGAAGTAAGCGAATGCGAAACTTTACGTTTTTTTTTTCCTTTTGCTCTAATTTACTTGGTACGGAAATTCGTGCGAAAAGTCGAACGCGACGGTGTAAACACAGGCGAAAGCAACGCGGATGGGAAAGAGAAAAGAAAGAACGCCGGGACCTCGTCGATCATCCAATTGAACACAATTGCAGCGCGCACGGACGGGAAACGGGGGAGAACCCTTGCACCTCGCGACACACTTCCTTATCCACAAATAATATACAAGTTTTACGTTAACCGTATGAAGTATCCATCAGTAGTTTTTTTTAAGTCTTATAACATGGACAAGCAGCCTCAGGCTTCGTTAGGCCCAAGGTCCGTGTAATTCATTTTTTTTTTCTCCTGTGCATCTCGTGTCGATGATTTTTGCGTTTCCCGCGAACACCGCAGGCGCTCGTACTCGACACAGCTCAATTTTTGAAATCTTACAAAGTCCCTTTATTGAATTTTTTTTTATTTAAAAATCTTCAATTCTTAATTTTTGACAAATTTAACCGATAGAAATACAATGTCACCAGCGAGTAAATGATTACAATAAAAAATATACTTATCGCATAAATCTTAATGAATAATTGGTATAATGTCAGAATAATGTCAGTAGTCGTTTTACTTTTATATTATAATTTTATTTGTTTTTAAAAATATTAGTTAATAAATCAGCCTTCTTTTATATTATGACTCCAAGTCAGTCAAGATATACAGTGATAAAAAATAAAAGCAAAATTTCAAAAGTTTCGTGTTTTTTTTTTATATATGTATATTCTAACACAACGCCGGATTATTTACGAAGGGAAGCCAGTAAAGCCTTCGAGACCCGCGAGTGTGAGCGCCTCGGTTTTCGATAAAAAATCCCTCGCAACAATGAAAAAACTCTACGGCGGCAAGACGAAAATGAAGGCTGCAACGGCGTCGAAACCATATTTTATCCCCACTCCCACTCGTGCGTGCTCCGTTAAAAAAATTCTTTATCCTTTATTTTTTTTTTTTTTTTTTAAACTTCTTCGCATCTAATTTGCGCACTAATAATACATACACACGTCTCTCGGAAATAATATTCAAAAGTCAACGCTTCTCTTTATTCTTTTTTGTCTTTTTTCATTATATATAAACTAGCTTCAACCACTGGTATACATTTTTTTCTTAATAACGCTTCTTTAATTTACTTTAACAATTCGAACTCCTTATTACAAATAATCGATTGTCGATCGCGACCGAAGTCTCTCCGGGACGCGCGATTACGAGAAAACGAAAAGAGAAGTATATTAAAAATCGTAGACGAGGAGTACAGTAGGAAATAAAATAAAACGTATACGTAAGATGCTGTTTCGTTTGAGGAACTAAACCGACGAAGAATGTAAATAAATGCACACTCGAGGATGAATCAGTTATGTGGTTAATGTCATTGAGACGATTAGTGATTAAAAAAAAAGCAATTTCTCTCCCTCGCAAATCGTTAAATCGTACATATATCACAAATTCTCGTAAAAGCTCGTGAACTCGGAGACACTTCGCTTGTTGCAGTCGCGACGATCGCTTTCGACTTTCATGGATACAATACGCTTATGCGGGATTTACGTGGTGTACATGTGTAGGTGTAATTCTTTTCTTTAATGATTCTTTTTGTTTACTTCGCAGTATATATTACTATGAGATTATCGTGGTAACTCGTAAATGAAAGAAAAAAATCGGTAAGGTCTCGTTACGTGACGCCTCGATCATAATTTTCTCGATCGTGTTCTTTTTTTTTACATTTTTGATGTGCAAATTCGTATGCTGGGCTCGCTCTAGTTTTCTTCCTAAAGAAAGAGAATGCACGTGATCCCCTTTATTTATTACGAATGAAAAATTTCTGTGGTAACTTTACAGGAAGCTTCGTATAGTAAAAAGATCAAAGCATTTTGTGTATCAAGTAGATGTTCTAAACTATCGAAACAAATTTTTAAATTTAAATTGTGTGTCGACAGGCTTGAAATGGCAAATGTTATTTCACTCGTGAGGTCGATGAACACTCCAATTTTTATTTAATCATAAAAAAATGCTTCATGCTCAATGAATGGAGGTGACAGTCACTCGGCGCACCAAAAAACCAATCGTTCTAGGCGCAGGACATACGTGAAAAGTTGCTGCCGCAAACAATTCGCACTCGGCGTAGTCGTAACAATAATATCACGGCAATGAGATCTTTTTCGCATACACGAGTAATTCGTTATTTAATTTTTTCCTTCACATTCACAATCTACAATTGGTACGTCTACACAGTTAGTCGTTATCTTTCTTTTTAGTTTTCTTTAAGTATCAAAAATATCGCGCGCACTCGTCACTTGGATTTTCGCCTCAATTTCGACGGTCGCGCCGTTTCACTTCGAACCCAGCATACGCAAAACTAGTCGTTCTAAAGTCATCGGACCTCGTATAATCGGCCTCACAAACAGTCAAGTGTATATTATGCGGTTAGCGAGTTTGACGAAAAAGTCTGATGAAAATCGCTCGGCGATGGATAAAAGAGTTTGTAAGAAGTCGGGGACGCGAGCTGGCGGTTAAAATCTTCGTCTCTCTCTCTAAGTTTATCAAAATATAGAAAAATTCATTGAAGCGCAAAAAGTGTGTACAGCGTTTTTCGTTTAGTGCGTTTCCCTCAGACTTTCTGGATTGACAGCGGAACACATATTGTCGGCACCGATTTTGGTATAATTTGATTTCTCGTTGTAACGCATTTTACAGCTGATTTTTCTCTTGTACAAAAAAAAAAGACAAAAGGTGACGTTGTATTACAGCGTTGTATTCCTAATTTATACCCATTGCGCAAGCGAAACGCGACGATGTTTACATTTATTTGTTTACTTGGAGTGAATATTTAGTGTTTAGTCGAAAGATCAACTTAACGGCAGTAGAAGTAGTTCGCGAATTGCAGTAGAGTCGCATCGGACATTCGGTAGCCTGTCGAGAGTCTATACGCAAATCCGGCCGACAATCGCTTTGGCAGTATTTTAATAATCATCGTACAATAAAGTTATCGGTAACTAACGTTGGTAAAATAGCGGCAGCGAAAAAAATGACTGTCGGAACAGCTATAATTATGCTATGCGTACGTATAAAAAAAAGAAAAGAAAACAACGAGCGAAAGCAACAACAACCGCGTTCGGACGTTGTTGAGAGGCTTTTTTTTTTCGTTTTCTGCATCTACAAAGGACATGAAATAAAATCAATCGAAAACTAACTCCGCCCTTGGTCACTTAATTATCTTCATCAAACCCTTCATTATAGTGTAGGAGTGTGTCTTACGTGTATGCTTATTTTCGGTTTTTTTGCGTTTTATTTCCTATACATGCGGTGGCAGCCATAAGTTAGTTATTAGTCCGCGTGGAAGTATATTATCTTAAATAAACACATTTGTGGTATCCCCAGGACGCTTTCCTCGCATTCACGCGAAACAGAGCCGATCGTTTTTTTTAGTGTCTCTGAGACAGTGTATAACTATATATTATATTCGTTTGGTCGCTCTCGGTTCGCGGTGAATGCCGATGCCGCGTCGGTTCTTCCTCCCGCTGGTCACCCTACCGACGCTCGACGGGTCGAGCGTCCCTGCTCGCTTCTCGACGGTTAAATGGCGGTGTGTGTGGTTTACTTTATTTTATTTTCTCCTTAGTTCCCTCTTAGGGTCGCGACCCTATCGACGAGAGCGGTACGTACAATAAGAGTCTTATCGATTCGGATTATGCAATGTGAACACACAACGACGTAGTTGCTCGACTGCGTACAGAAATATATTATTAATATAGTCTTTTAGTTTCGATAAAAAAGCTCAGTCCTTCTCGATTTACTCCATTTAAATTTTTTTTTTCGTAATCTTTCATCTCTCCTCGTTTTGTTTCTTTTTTTTTCCTAATACGAATTTATCGATAATAACGTCCTAGAGTCCTCCTTCTCTGCAGTGCTTTTTTTTTGTTCTTCCGACTCGTCATCCTTCTCAGTGTTCACCTCCTCGAATCGTGCGATCGAATTGACGGTTCCAAATTTGCGGATTCCTCTTCTTCATACCTCTTGCTCCTTTGCACCTCTCGAATTCTCTTTCTTACTTCCCTTCGTTTTTTGTTTTCTATCAACTTTTTTTTTGTACAACGCGACGAACACACACATTAATGTTATTTATATATTTATATATAATATTTATATATATTATAGTTATTATTATATACACAAACATGAACCAGTTCTTCCGCCCGGCTCGACGCGAATTGTCCGAATGCACAGTTTCTTTTTTTTATCATATCGTCCCTTCGCTTTGCTTATTCAATTTGTCTGTTTTATTTATATATGTATATTATGTATAGGTAGTCAGCTTCAATCGTCAGCTTGTTTATTTACTATCTTTGAATTGCTGAGTTCAATAGGAAAGGAACGTAGAACATTTTACTCTCGAGTAGTAAAGCTGCCGCCGATTGTACCTGTAAATTGCACAGTGTTATTTTGTTGCTTTTTATTTTGTTTTTCTTAATGATGCCAATGATTTAAGTCTTATTGATTATTGTTTAATAAAATTAATGTATGATTTGTTAATTTTATTCAATAAAAATGTTTACTCAAGACGCGAATAAAACTGATTTTTAAAGATCAATTTGTTAGGGATGACTTGTAATGAGTGCGAGTTTATCTGACGATATAGATTTAGAGAGAACTCACTTCGGGCAATCTGACGAGAAGATCGTGAAAGCGGCTCGGCTGCGTCGGAGCACTGTGTTCGACGAAACTTCTTAGACAGCTCATGTACCGTTCTTGTAAGTGTTCTAATTCCGCTAGACAGGTGCGCGCTGTAACGCAGTTTAAATCTACAATTAGATTTGTACATATCCTTATAATTAGAATGAAGAAATTTAATATAAATGTATGTTACTTACGTTTTGGGTCTGCTGAAAGAGAGAAGACAAAACCAATTGAATTAGTAAAATTACTATATTTTGCGCATTGGGAGAATATAGCAGGAATAAAAACTTTTTAAAAATTTACAAGTTAAGATAATCATCTGATTAATTTGATCAATAAGACTGCAATTTGAAGACTAAATTTTCAATAGCTTTTAACTTGGAAATTAAACTGGTTTATCGAGAAAAGGTGAAGAATGAGTAATTTTTTAACCTAAGACAAGCTGCTCCAAATCACCGTGGGACAGCATCGTTATGAGCTTCAGACAGACGTACTCCTCCATCCTCAGTTTGACCCTCCTGAACATGAGCGTGACGTAGGTGATTTTCTCGACCATGAGGCCGACGTCCTGCCTGAGCTGGTCCATCGTGATAGGTCTGCCCATCATACTGGTCAAGCAGGCTTGCAGCGTGTACATGTTGTGGGATACCTGCCAAACCAACCAGCCGCGAACGGCAAGTTAGTGCTTGACGATACCGTCGCCCAGTCTATAATAGGTGATGGTAGAAGCAACCGACACCTACTCTACTGACCTCTTGATTGAACTCGGAGTCGTTGGTGGCGTTCGCCGAGGGCTTGAACGTGCCGTGCATCGCCTGGTACGCCGAGGTGGTGAGCACCAGGAGCTCGTGCCACTTGTGCGTCAGCAGCCTCGTGTGCACCTCCACCGGCAGGTCCAGGTAAAACGGCAGCCTCTTGGTCCACTGCACCAACTTGTATACTATGCTGTCGCCTATCTGACACAGCTTTTCACTTAAGTCCGAATTGTGGTCCAGCAGCTCGTCCAAGTTCTAAAATTACATTTGACGTTAGCTTTGTTCGACTTTGCTCTACCGGCGTAGAATTCCTGCGGTCAAATTTTAAATGACATCATGTGTTTTTAGCTTCTCTATATTGGAAAATTTTATAAGAGGATCATTGAATTTTTTTTCGATATTTGCTTGTAAAGGTATATTATAGTGAGTCAGTCCATCAGTTTTCTTTAAAACTTATCCAGGGAAAATAACTGACTTAAGATATATCGACAGTTTTTGACGAAGAAAATTTGAAGTACAAATTGATTTCAAAAAAGGCCTAACTCCACTGGTTTCCAAAAAGGTACTAACTCGTCGAGCTGCTTCAAGGTACGTTCTTCTACTGAGATAGTACCCTCTGAATTAGTAGTTAATTAGTACCTTTTTGATTTGCAGTGAAATTTGAACTTTTTGAAATAGTTTTAGACTTAGGACTTTTTTGAAAAGAATGATCTTTCTTGACACTGCTTTCGATATATTCATTCGATTACAATCACAATTAGTTCATTAAAAATTCAGTAATCAGGTTTTCACTGTAAACCAGTGAATGTACACTGCAAGTCAGCGAAAGTCACGTCATTTTTACTGGATGAAGTAGTGTATTCATAATTTTTACAGTGAACCTTAAGTAAATTGTATATTAGAAAATTTTCTCATAGCATTATTGATTGACATTGACGTAAACAATGTTCCTCTGATGCATACGTACCCGTAACGTGGCGATATCTTGGAACTCGTCGCAGTCTATCAGGGTTTGAATCATGGCGAGGGTTGTGTCCAGTGGAATAGATCGATCCCGCGAACTACTAACGACGTTGTCTAGCCTTTGCCGTAAATGCACCACCTGGACGGACAAACAAAATTTTCCATCAGCGAAAGTTTGCTTTTCATCCTAATAAGCACCAAGATCCCTCGACTCGAACGAGATAAGGATATCCCCCCCCCCCTTTTTCGTTAAGCGAACGCGAAGGCGCGCGAAGCTCTGGTAAATCTTCAACGAGGAAGAGGATAAGTAGGAAGTCATATTGTTCGGGGATTTTTGCGACGGAGCGAGAGAGTTTCCTACGTTATCTCGCTAATTGTGCTTTTGTTCGCCGGGCGGAGGATGCGTTCCGCGTTCCTCCTATCGACGTCGATCTTCCCTCCTCCCGCGCGGGCCTGTGTACACGTAGACGTGCGTACGCACACGTCGTCACATCTCGGGCGACGGCGCGTCATTGTGAAAGTTTACCGCTGCGTGTCGTCGAAAGCTAAAGAGTTTAATTGTTTTGCCTCGCGGATCTCGTTTTCACTCGGGCAACGAATCTTCTTTTTTCTTTTCGCGTTATTCGATCCGTCTTGAGCACTGACAGCTGATTAAGCGAATTTTTTTCGTGCGCTTGTTGAAAGTGTTATTCTTTTATTTTGATGGGTAGAGCAAAATAAAGGCGTCTCAACGTATCGATTACAAACTTTTCTATTTACTTTCGTAGCGCGGAAGAGTGTAAAATCTGATAATCACTCCGTCCGAGTGAAAAATCATTCTACTTCGGAAACTTGAGCTCAATTTTTACTTGAATCGAATAAATTTTCTTTTCATCGTATTGTCAGAGAAACCTTTTTAGGATCTAGTACAAATTTCTCACTTTTAAAAATAAATTCAGTTCAGAAAATCTATCGCCATTTGCGTGTATATTCCTTGTCTAAATAAGACTGCATTTGTAAAATCACGTTTTAACTCCAATGAAATTTAAATCGCATTGCATCATAGCTAAAATCGAGAATATTTCCAAATTAGAGATCGAGATGAAATTCACGGCTCTTCTCGAACGTTCCAGTATTCCCTCGCGTATGACTCAGAGGGCACTCGAGAATGATCGAGCGCTTTCTATCAATCTCCTTCCAAAATCGCTTCCTACGTGCGCGGCGATCTCTCATCCATAATACATAGAGCGACCACATCCTTTCGGACTTTTCCTGCTAAAAAAAAATAAGCCGCGGCCGCGCGCATAATTATTGCGAAAGAAAGTCAACCCCGGGGGGGAAGAAGAAACACACCGGGAGTAGTGGATTCTCGTGTGCACTCGTAAGAGATTGTCGCTCTCTCGAGAAGAGTGCGACGTGAGAGAGAACGAGATATAGTGAGAAAGAAGGAGAGGGAGAGATGGAGGGAGGAGGGGGAGAGGGAGAGGGCGTGAGGTCAGTGTCCCTTGTTGCAGACTTTCACAAGTTACGAAACCGAGCGCGCGAGCTCGCCGGCAGAGAGAACTGCCCGTCCTTGGCACCGGTTGCCGCTGATTTTCTATTGTCCCCCCCGCCGCCCGTTACGCGCGCCCGTTTTACCTGCGGGATGACGATCCTCGTTTCGCGTAACGACGCGGCGCGCCCTTTGTCCACTCGATTTTTTCCTTTTTTTATATACACTGTCGCGGATTAAATTGAGTCGTGATGTACAAAGTTGTAAGAGGCGCTCTTTGTGCCGTTGCGGGTTTTTAATGAAAAGTTTTATTCAAGTTCACGCTGCCTTTTTCGGACGGAATAATATTGCGACATAGCGACGTCGAGGGCGATTTACGCGTTTGGAATTTTTCTTTTATTGCCGCTATCAAGAGAATTGATTGCGAAAAATGTGAAAGTTTAATTTTTGAGGATTTTTATGTAAAGGAAAGAGGCGATGATTGCAATCTGGAATGCGGCCGTAAAGCTCATAATCGTTCCTTTTATTTAATTAAAAAAATGTTGCTTTAACGTATACAGTTGCTCGGCGAATAATTCAAACAATTCTCATTTCTCACAATTAAAGACTCTTAAGATCAAGATTAAAGTAGAAAGCGAGCGGCGCTTACATCGCAAAAGTTCGAAACACCTCGGAATCAGAAAATCACATTACCGTTAATCCGATTCGCCGCATTGTCAATTGACGAAAATTTCACACCGCGCGGCGGAGGCTCCCATGGTCGCAATCCATGGAAACCGAGTGTACTCGAACGGCTCGGGGATCGAAGTTTCAAA
The DNA here is from genome assembly GCA_900480045.1 of Eurytoma adleriae. Taxonomy (NCBI): domain Eukaryota; kingdom Metazoa; phylum Arthropoda; class Insecta; order Hymenoptera; family Eurytomidae; genus Eurytoma; species Eurytoma adleriae. The sequence goes on from UXGC01000398.1 coordinate 107,077, forward strand.
AAACAAAAAAACCCGCGGAAAAAATTAAAAACGTAAAGGAACGAGAATCGCCGATTTCTCAGCTGACTCGCGGCGGCGGGGTGACGTCAGGCCCGTGGAAAGCGAGCGGCGCAATAGCCGCGCGCGAACCGGTACAATGCGCGCCGGTTTCACTTTTGGCAATGGCCTCTAGCGCTCCTCGGGCGTCCCTCTCACCGGCCTCCTGTCCCCCTCGGTCAAGTCGACCGATCGGCCCGCCGTGCCTTCATTTGCATTTGCGTCGCAGCTGGTGCGTTTCTCCCCGCGGAAAACGAAAGTTTTGCGTCTTTTAATTTAACCAGCACGAGGGTCAGAACTCGAGTTCCCTGCAAACAGTCGCCTAATTCGGTGATGATCGTGAAACGATTTTCCAAATATTTTTCGAAAACTCGAATAAATTGGCCAGATTATGCATATTCTGGTCAGTTTATGGTTAATTCATTTTACAGGGATATGTTAGAGAGAACTAGATCTCAAATTGACGACAGATTTTCGAACAAGTGCGTTTTTTGGTAGCATTGTGTAACGAAGAACTAAGTGTTCCTTTATTTACTCGAGTCGAATTGAATAATCGCAATCTATTTAAAAATGAGTGAAAATAGATCCACTGGTTCTATAGAAACAGTGGATCTATTTTCACTCATTAGTATACTAATAAATTTTAGCAGTTTTTCTATAATTTTAGTAATTTTTCTAATTTCTACTAATTTTAGTAGTTTTTCATGAATTCAATTTGACACTACGTCTAAACTAAACGCCGATTTTCAACGGGGCAGCTTCCTTTTTCATCCTAAAATCTAGTAACTTCGAAAATCGTAACGAAGAAAATGCACTTCTCGATCCCGTAAGCACGCGTTCGGTAATCGGGTGATCGGCGAGGGCTCGCGTAATTGCGTTAGAGCGCAAATTGAGCTCGGCCGCAGGAAACGCAGCCAAACGGGTTACGGGGAAAACGAAAGTGTTTTCTTTCGGGGGCAGAGCGGAAACGCACTCGCCGGTTTCGAATTCAATCGGTCGCTCGGGCTCGATTATGCGCGAGAGAGAAAAGTCGCGGCGCGGCGGTTACGCAAGCCGCGGCGCTTTTCCCGACCGGCGGAGGGAAATTACGTGTACAGTCTTAAAGCTACTTGGGTGAAATTCGTTGTTTCTTTTGTAGGTTTGACGCTTTTTATGCGGTGCTTTGTACTTTCTTTGAAATTAACGCTTCGATTGTTTCTTTTATTCCGGAGAGAATGTCATTTCGGGTATCCATTTTTTGTGGGCAGAAGGATATGGGAACGTGGAAAGTTGAAACGATTTAAATGTTCGTTTGAGAGAAAAACGCGTTTATGCTTTGTTAATGGCTGTGGTATGCTTTCTAGTGCTTTTTTAATTATTTGTCTACGTGATAACGCGTTCGAATGCGGATGAAAATTTGAAAGTATTTATTCGCCGTTAATTATCAACACAAATTGTCTAGACGTTTCTTTTGGATATTTAATGTATGCGATGTAGCTATGCACCATGCAAGTACTTTCGAGCTAAATTTAAATAAATAATGTTTTTAATTGCTTTTCACCTTAGCTTGGTTATAATCCATAATTAAATTAATTGCGGTGGACTAATTTTTTACGAATATTTTATGATGAATTATTTTAAGCTACACTCTCGAATTACATAAGAATCCTAGACCTTTTTGCTCGTTGCTTTATTTTAATCTCTGTAAACTACTTTACTTTACTCTCCTCCCGTTAAAAGTGAGCAAAAGTTACGGCACAATCGATACTCATTTTACTAAAAAATGTATGATCCAGTAGTAAAAACCATATCAGCTTTAAACTCTACAAGACTTACATAAATAAGCAAACAAATTTCCAAAACAGAATCTCTTCTCTAACATTCAAATTAGTGAAAAATCACTAAAAGTTAATCATCATTACACTAAATTTTAGTACATTTTACTAATTTCTGGTAATTTTTCACTATAATTTAACTTAGAGGGTTCGCCTTCATTTATTAAGAGCATGGAATATTTAGGACCTTCAGCGTTCGAAAAATGATCCATCGAAAAAAAAAAAATTCCTTTCAATCTAAGCCGCTCGGTGCTTCTTTTGTAACACGGGAAACCTTGATTCCTTGCGCAAGGCGCCCCGGCGACTTCGCACGCACGCTTGGAAAAGTGAAATTGCGCCGCGAGTTCATTCATTTCAGGCATGTACCCCCGGCGAAAAGCGAACGCTTCCACTTTTCTAGCTCTCGCGCTCGTAACGGAGCGTTGCGCAAGCGGCCGAGATGCATATCTTCCGCGGCCCGAGTTTTCCCGCGGTCCTCCCCCTCCCGGGAGAGCTAATTAGCGCCGTTTTTCAGCCATCGCGATCGAGGAGTCGGATTTTTCTCCGCGTAATTAGAACTGAGTTACTTTATTGGACGAGGATGAGATAGGAGTTCGTTGATGACTTGGCCGTTTAGCGAGAGTGTAATTGGGGATACAGTGAAGTTTCGTGATGACATCGCGTGTAGCTGCAGGTCTCTTTTTTTTTCGTGCTTTAAAATTTAAATTTCAATACTTGAATCTAGGCTTCGACGTCTTGCTTTGATTTAAGTAGCGTATGGTAATGATACGATCGCTGCCTGCTTAAGAGTGAAACTTACTTTAGCAACGTGGATTTTTTATGCAAAAGTTGTGATTTTGTCAAAACGTTTAAACGATTGTAAAATCATGAACAGAGAAAACGTTTCTTAAGAATTCAGTATATTTTAAATAAGAATGCCCCGTTTTATCTCATTTCCATGTATATTTAAAATACAGTCAATCAAAAACATCTCTACTCTCTAAATTTGAATTTGAGTTCCCTTATAAAAAAAGTACCACTCACTTAAATCAAGTACTACTTAAAGTTGACTTAATGAAAAAACACTAGAATTAAAAAAATTTCATTGAAAATTAATGAAAACAGCTCTACTATTTGTTTAGTGATCAGTGAAGCTATTATCACTAGTGTTATCTTTATTATTTGTGGACACTGGTGAATAAAGGTACACAGCACTAGTTAAAGAACATATTTATTGTATTGTGAAATACTTGAGTGAGTACGGAATACAAAGAGATTGTCATCAGACGCGCTTGGCAGATACTGACGCAGAGATCGGTATTGTATTAAAAAAATTAAAAAAATGTGCTCCTGTGTAGTTTTCTACCGCGCTTAACAGCTAGTTCTAGTAGTTTTCCATAAATTCAACTTTAAAGGCTAAATCCGTGCACAAAAGGGTCACAAACACGTGAACCTAAGTTTACTCACTTCGGAGGGGTTGGTGAGGGCCGTCTTAAGGATGGTCCCGTTGACGAGGTGGCCCGGGTGCACGGGATGGTTCGGATGGCTGGGCGTCGGCAGTGTGTTGTGCGGCTCCGAGGAGATCTTGTGATGGTGCGCCATGAAGCCGCCCCCGTGCATCGCGCCGTGCTGCTGCTGGGGCTGCTGCTGTTGCTGTTGCTGCTGCTGCTGTTGCTGCTGTTGCTGCTGCTGCTGTTGCTGTTGTTGCTGCTGCTGATGGAGGCTGGCTGCCGCGGCGGCCATGTGCTTGTCGAGCATCGCCGCGGCCGTCATGTTCGCCTTGCCACCGGCGCCGTTCACGCCGCCGCCCATCGTGCCGCTCGTGCCCAGCATACCGCCCGCCGTGCCTCTCGCTTTCTTGTGCTTTTTGTACTTCACCTAATTTTTTTCGTAGGGAGAAAGTACGGTAATTTGAGTCGTGATTTTGTTTTATAAATCGAGCCGTGTAAAAATAATTATTGCGAGGCAAAATTTTACAGAAAGTTCATTCAATTTTTTTTCTTTTCTTTCGAACAAAAAGTAGACACAGCTTACAGGTTTAGAAAAATTTGGCCAAAAAGAGTTTCTCTTACACTTGGATGTTTTATAGCGATTTTCAAAAATTATACTTTAAGATAGGTACTGAGAAAGTTAGCTAAATGGTTATTAAAAAATTTATTAAAAACTTAATTTTTATAAGTGTAGCGAAATGTTATCCCAATTAATAGAAGAATAAGTTCAACATAAATTTGAAACACTTGTTTTTAATTTTATGTAATTTACGTAGAAAGTCAAACAAAAGTGTTTTCCTAGAAAGTGAAAGTAAATATTCATCATAATTTTATTCAAAATTTGATAAAATTTTGAAATAATTTAATTATAATTTACTTCCCGTTCTTACCTAAAATGTCTTTCTATATTTTCGCCTGAGTTTAATTAAAATATGTAAAATATCAAAATAGAATGGGGAAGTCCCATTGGCCGAAAGTTTCAAAACTTTAGCAAAATCGAATAAACATTCTGTTTAACCACAGCAAATTTTTGTTTCGCGCGGGAGTGAAAAGTGAGTGCTTTTGATGAACGAACCTTGTAAAGATTATAAACAGCCCCGGAGTTCCTGCCGCCGGGCATACGATCTTCCCTGACGGCCTGGAGAACCATACCCTGTTCAATGCACTTTTTAAATCGACAGTACTGACACCTGTTCCTCTGCGCCTTCGTGATCTCACAGCCACCTTCCGCCACGCAGGTGTAAACCCGCCTGTTTTGCACTGTCCTTTTGAAGAAACCCTTGCACCTGTTTGCCATTCAAAATTATGGTCAATGTTTCGTATAATATTTTACTGCATTGATATTAATAATTTGCGTTTTCAAAATGCTGCAGTTGCATTTAATGCTATTTTAGATTTGTATTTGTTTAAGAGAGCAAACGTTTAATTTAATGCCCGCATAAGTTATAATTCGATTGTTATCGATGACCAATGTATCATGGAGATTTAATGAAACGCTCGGACTCGAAAAGAGAGTGAGCTTGACCTTAAAACGGATCAACATCTGCTGCGCGAGCAGGTGCAGACCAGATCGAGTTAAGCGCGTGTCTTCCCAGAATGGATTATTCGATCAAATCTCCCGAAGACAACAAAGAAAGTGATTTTAAATTCGCCTTTGCGCAGGATCTTCTCAAAAAACTTTTTTAAAAGCGCAACAGAATAAAAAGGGAGAACTAACCCTTCGCACGTGATGATGCCGTAATGGAGGCCGGTCGCCTTGTCCTCGCAGATCATGCAAATCATGGGGGTCTCGTCCTCCTCGTGCTCCTGCTGCGCCATGGGCTGGGCGGTGGGTGCCGGCTGCTGCTGCATCTGCTGGCCGGCCGCCTGCGCGGCCACCTCGCTCTTGACCAGGCCGCCGTTCCTCACCCAGGGCTGCTGCTGCTGCTGCTGCGGCTGCTGCTGCGAGCCCGAGGCGGTCAGGTTGAGGGCCTGGATCTGCTGGGCGGCGGGCAGCTGCGATAGGTCGCCGGCCCACAGCCTCTCCATGTTGAGGGGCGGCCCCTGGGAGTAGGGGGCGGCCGCCGGCTTGCCCCGCGACTCCTGGCCCAGGTTCAGCAGGAGGTGGGCGGCGGACTCCTCGCTCGAGGAGCAGGAGGCCGCCGAGGCCGTGGCCGTCCAGGAGGCGGCCGGCGGTGGCGTCGGCTCCGTCGCCGGCGCCAGCCAGGTCATCGTGCGCACGCCGCCGATCTCGCCCATTATCACGGTGGGCGGGGGTCGCGGTGGCGCCGGGGCCGCGCGCTGCGCCGGCGGCTTCATTCCCTCGCCTGCGAATGCGTCAATTTAAGAATCTACTTAGATGTGTGATTTGTGATGCTGTTTCTTTTTTGATTTGTTGGGTTTCATTTTTATTTTAAGTATTATTCATGACAGTGTGCTATTTTTTGCAAAGTAGCAACGACAGGTGACTTTATAGCTGAAATACACTCTGTTTATAAAAGGATCTTGACTTTTATGAGGCAACCAGCACGAAATCTGTGATCTTGGTTTTAATACAAACGCTCCTAATTATACGTTGCCTCCGCGGAGCAGGCTTGCCTCACCGTAATTTCAGGTCTCCTCGGAAACGGCAATTTATGACATTTAATTTCGTCGAACCTTTTGTGCCCCGCTAAGTTTCACCGCCGACACCTCGACGTCAACGAAAGCCAAGATTACACCGCAAATTATCCCCGACTCACCAGTGGTGGTATTCGTGTTCGAGACATTGGCGCCGCTGGTCCCGTTGTTCCCGGTGATGCCGACGTTGACGTTGCCGGCGGCCCCGTTGTTGCCGGTGACGTAACTGACGGCGCTGCTGATGACGCCGTTGAGCAGCCTCTGGGTCGTGAAGCTCGGGACCCCGGGCGCCTGCGACCAGAACTGGTGGTGCGAGAGCAGGTGCGGCGGCACCGACGGGGCCCGCGGCCTCGGCGACGTCTGCTGCGGCTGCTGGTTCGGACTCGGGCTGGGATTGTACTGGGAGGAGGGGCTGCTCCGGTGCACCACCGACTGGGCGCAGTTGCTGCTGCTGTTGCTCTCGGGACGGTTGCCGTTGGCGTTGCCGTGGCTGCCTCCGCCGCCGTCGAACACCGAGTTGTCGGACTCCTCTTTGGTCTGGGCGGAGGAGAGGTTGTTGCCCGGTCGGTCCGGCGTGTCGCTGCTGCGACTCGTTACCGAAGGCTCCTGCGACACCGGCGTCGACGGCGTGCTCGAGAGACCCTGCGCCGGAGACTGCGGCGACGATCTGAAATTTATCATTTTTTAGTTTTTAGTACGACGTCATAGAGCATTATATTACAGTACAGTACAACGTATACAGTGACTTTGGATTCGTCAATGTGATTTGTATGTTCATACACACGTACAAAACGTAATATGAGTGGTTATTGAACTCCAGTTAGTAGCTATTTTTTAAGTAATTAGATTATTGGCTAGAATAATCACAAAGCAATATAATCAACAAATTTTGATGCTGCATTAGTTTTAGTAATCGATAGTCACTGTTTCAGGGGAGCAACAAAAATTTATTAAGACATTCATTTCTTTTGCGTTTATAAGTAAATTTTTTTTTCGTGTACGAATTTAACGTGTTGCACTCTTTCAAATTATCAGAGTATTTTTGAAATTAAAATCAGGTAATCTTATTTGCGCCAATTCGGAAAATATCTCAGAGTAGTTCCTTCACAGATTTGTTTTAATTTGTCAACGTGGTAAAGTATATTTTGTAATTTTACATCATGAGCACTGAAAAAAAATGGAAATTTCACCTTTTAATATAAAAAAGTATTTCATAAACTTTGTAAAACCTGCAGTACCGGGTACTATTATGCTCACAATTATAAAAAGGATCGCTCTAAATTTGTTCAAGTGAAAATTTACATTTTTACAGTGATAAGTGTGCAACTGCTTGAGTGTAGTGAAATTTCCACTGAAGGAAATTTAGAGCTATTGAAAAAAAAATTAATCATTCATAAGAAGAGAAAATTCTGAAGGATGTATCTCACCTGGCTGGTGCCGGCGTGCAGGACCTCTGCTGCTGCTGATGATGGTGGTGATGATGATGATGATGGTGATGATGCTGCTCGTCCGCCTGGCCGCCGGAGCTAGCTTGTCCGGACAACCGGGGACTCGCTAGATCGGGAAAAACCGAGTCGGGCGATATCCTCTCCGTCGCCGATTCCGACATCTGATGTTGCTGCTGCTGCTGCTGTTGCTGCTGCTGCTGCTGCTGCTGCTGCTGTTGATGCTTCGGCGTGGGGGCGCGCTGCTGCTGTTGCTGCTGGCCGGCGATGGCTCGCTGGAGGCAGGTGTCGCGGCTCCCGGGGCTCGGGCTGCCGCGCAGGTACTCGGACTTGACTTTGACGACGGGGCAGCCCGGCGAGCCCGGCATGTTCGCGTCCGGCGACGAGGTCGAGGTGTCCGCCACGCTCTCCCCTGGAGCAGGAAAGTTTATGGGTGAGGGCGAGGCCTCCTGCGGCTGCAGCCCCAGCGGCGAGCCGGCCGATCCGAGCGATACCGGGGAGTCTAGAGGAATCGCACAACACACGTCTCACCGTCATGGCTCTCCACTTGCTCTCGAGCGTTGCGTCTCGACCCAACGATAGTACGCGATCTACTCCCCCCTCTACCGCGGATACTGAACTTCTAGACTCTCGAGTTGGCTCTTTCACTTTCTTTACGACTAGATGTATATTTATATACATATATATCTAGTTTTTTGCGAGTAAAATTTATAGCGCTCGATTTTTGAAAATGAGAGTTGAGAAGCGGATGATCGGAGTGACTCGTAAAAAGTTCGATGGAGAAATCGAAGCGTTTTTTTTCAGCCAGTTCAGGCAAGAAACGAACAAAAGAAGTGCGAAGACAACGGGGTCAACGGACCGCTTAACAAAGTGAGGCATCTTTGATTCGTGAAATCTGACATCCGCGCGGGTACGGTATACACGAGGTCAATCGGGCGATCCGCTTTAACGGGTTCAACGATCGCGCTACTCGCGTTGATCTTCCGCGCACGCGAAAAGTGATATTAATCGTTCCGTGGATCGTTAATGCCTCTTAAACCGACGGGGATCGTCTTAATTCATTGAGGTTAAGTTATTGAGTTTGCTGATCGAGTTTCTTCCGTCACTCGTCATTTCCTTCTTATTGTCAAGCAGCGCGAGGCATTTATTTTATCCTTACGGATTGTGAAGCAATTGAGAAACGCTATATTCCGCGAAAAAAAGTGTTGTAATTTAACTTTAATCAAGTCGGTAATTAGTTTACAATTAAATCGAAGTTTGCTTAATGAATTAGAAATCGATGCGTTAAAGTGATCTTCAAGCGTAGATGCATCTACACGGGCTGCTCATTCGAATCCACCGAACAAAGGATATCTTCTACATACACTTTCAATTGCGAAAAATAAAATGCACCTTGTATAAAGTGCAATAAAGTCATTTCAACGTCCGAACAATGTATTTACTTTAAAGCTTCTTTTTTTAAAAAAAAAAGAGTAAAACGAAGAAAAAAAAATAAAGAAAAATTCGCGTTTAAAAGAAACGATCTTACTCGGCTGCGGAGCCTTCGGCGGAGCACCGGGCGAAAGTGCGATCGTGCACCGCTCGTAAAGAATTCCCCGAGTTCTAATGCTCACCGCGCGGCTCTCGGTGTAGGTCAAGGAAGGAATGCAGTTGACAAGGCCGCGCGGACCCGCGAGATTGTACGGGGTACAGCAGCGAGCCGGCTCCGCCGTCGCGTCTATTAATAGTTACGACGGTTCCAGTGCACGCAGTGGCCCCCGTGTGCACACGCGTGCGACGCATTGTTCACCGGGGAGCCGGCCAGCGCTTTCCCAATTAGCGTACCTGCCGGAACAATCGCGCCCAGGCGCTCGCGCGGCGATTATTGCGCTCGATCGCTCGTCTCGAAGATATCGACGGCTAATGAGCGCGATTCGATTGGCATTGTCCGGGAGGCGGGTACGCGCGAACTCGCAACAAAGAAATGTCGATCGCGGAGTGATTTGATTATTGGCTTTGATAATGGCGCTGGAAATGTTGATAATAAGCTACGCTTGTCGGGTGAGAAATGGTAAAATGCGAGCTCGTTATAATGGAGCGAGGGGTAATTTAGATTTGTATAGAAGTAATAAGATGATTGATCTCGATTACCATACAATGTTGACGCCGTTGAGTTAGCGAAAAATTGATCGTAATCCGGCCAGACTCCGCATCCATAATTTAAGAGTTGAAAGATACTTGACTGATGGATGCTGGAGTTCGCTGGGTCGTAAAAATTAAATCTGAAGTAGCTTTCGTATGCCGATGCCAAGTAACTCGCGTACATGTTTTCGAAAATTCCGTTCACGTAGCGTTGATATGTATTATAATTCATTTTAGTGTCTCATTAAGTACTACACACTTTTTTAAGTTTTTAATTTTGTTTTTATTACACTTAATCACATTCTCCGTTTTTATGCATTGTTTCAGGAGTTCTAATTGCAACCAAGAAATGGCACTGATAGACTACAAATAATGCCTAATAAAAAATAATCGATTGTTAAATCCGAGATGTCTGCATCGAAGCAGAAAAGCAAGGGCAAATTATTTTGACTTTTTGACATTTCAAGTGTCACTGAAGTCAATTATAAGGTGCCTTTGTTTTATCTGTGTGCCTTGCCTTTCGGTCTTCGGTGAGAATTCGAACCCTAACGTGGCGGGATTCGAAGGGATCTCCGAAAGACCAAGGTGCAGAAGTAGACGAAGGAGGCCAAGCTGCCACCGATCCTAACGTGGGAATCCGCGATCGGTAAGTTTATTTAAAAATTTCAAAACAACTCTTTTCAGTAATCTGCATATGATGTATTATTTTGAGATATCTTTAAATTCAATTTTTGTTAGAAAGTAAAACACCTGCTTCATTTAGTAAATTTAACTGCTTTTAATGAAGATAGATAGCTGTTTTAATAAGTCAAAAAGTTTTTACAAATAATTATTTATAATTCTATATTGTTCTATAAGTATTCTTATTTAATTAGTGCGTTAAATATGTACTTTAGATTTTCAGAATCGTAAAAATTAGAAATTGTTTCAATAAGTGTTTTAATTTTTAGTTTAAAAAAGCATTAAAGTTAATTGATTAGATAGACCTAGCAATAATTTATTTAATTTTGATTTATAAAAAACAGTAAATCATTACAAATAATAAGTTTTATTTTTGAAAAATCAATAGATATTTTGTTTACTAAAAGCTACAGAAATCATCCAGTATAAGTTATAAAAGTTCGTAACATTTATTTACTCTATCTGCATGTATTAATAACTTTCTATATTTAAAATACTATAATATTGTATATTAATATATTAATCAAGTAATTGAACTTTATCACAATTATGGCCACGACCCGTCATTTTTCGTCCCATTTTTTATTAATCACTTAAGCGTCTCCCGATACATTTTAATATCTACAATGTCTTTCAACACTATACATCCTTGTCATTCGACGCTCACGACTGCTTTTCTTGCGCAACACTTCCAGCCTCATCTAAAAAAGCAAGCGTCGTTTCCCCGAATCCCAGTGTGCCCCCACCAGCCTGCTTACACCGACGTCAAGTTTAAACGAGCGACCCAGTAACACCTGCGCTCGTTCGCGGAAAAATCCGCGGCTACCTTGTGGAAAACGCGCCTCCGGGGGGATAAGCCGCGCTCGCTCGCTCGTCATTGCCGCGGAAACGGCGAGCCTCGGCGCGTGTCGTTGAACTCGCGCGCGCGCGCACGCATACGCCGAGGCCACCGAAAGGACACTCGCGCGGCGCCGTTTTTTCTCTCCTCGACGCTCGTCGATGAATTGCATTTTTTTCCACGTCGCTCGCTTTTTCCGCGCCTCCCGATGGCGAGTGTCTTTTTTTTCTGAATTTTTAATGAATGAGATTTTCACGGCGGAAAGAGCGATTGCGCGGCGGAGAATGAGCTATTGACGTTTTTTTTCTCATAGTGATAGGAGCAGATTGACGGGAGGATTTTTGTATTGTTTTTGGTCGTGTGTATATGGTGAGCGCGGGTTTCGATATAGTTGTTTAATTATGTTAAGTGTGCAGGGTAAAAAATTTATTTATCATTTTAGATCATGTTAAAAAGTTTTTTTGGAGAAACTCGCGACGTGATGAAACGGTTATTAAAAGCGAGAAAAACGACTAGGTGTTTATGAGGATTGCATAAGTTATTCCGTATACATTAGTTACTTTCAGAATGCATATCACTTATTGAAACCTCATAAACAATTGCATCTTGAAAAGTTCGTAAATATAAGATACACTGGTGAATTCAAATTTGTCTGACGAAAAAGCCTCTATACTACTTGAAGTGAAGGCACCGTTTTCAGTAGAACACTTCAATTTTGGTCAGACAGTAAAAGGATATTTGCTAATTACCGCGTTACTGTATTAATTAATATTAAATAAATTCTTTAAACTATTTCCTCGCAATCTACTGCAAGTTTATCTAATTTATGTACCATTTTCATGTGATTAACACTTTAGATAATTAATCGAAACGTTTCGCTTGTATTATTCATTTTAGTTTTTAAGTTCTACAGAGATATTAATTAAGCACATTCACTCTAATTTCCAATCTAAAAATTCATATCTAAATTATAAATCAATAAGATTTTACATAAAATTCAATAAAGGATTTATTAAATTAATTCACTCTACTTATTTTACATTTCAAACAAAGTCAGTGCACTATTCAAGTTTTTTTTAAATAATAATCAGTTAAGCAGGTTCTCTGGAAAAATATCTACCATTTAGAAAGAAAATGAAAAACTAATTTAACATCCGGTAATTTAAAGGTCGATATATTTTAAATAATAAGACGGATATCCTTATTGAGGCCAAAATCATAATAACGAATACAAAAATACGGTTAATAGGAAAAGTTACGACTAATTTGTTCTATTTGTTATTCAATTAAAATTATTTTTTCAATTTCTACTTTTCGGATCTATTATCAATTAGCAACAATTTTCTCGCACTTTAAATGTAACCACTGTAAAAGCCTTGCTTTTTTGAATTTTGCTCACACGTGTTAAAAAATATAATTCAATAACATTTTAAAGTAGCCCAGCTTCAATTTCATTTCTAAAATGACCAAACAGATGAAAAGAATTTTTGACTGTTCCAAACACTCCTCATTTTTAAAAAAATATCATTTCCGCTTCCAACAGGTCCATATTTTTTCCCTCAGAACCTATTTAACCCAACGTATGGTGCACGCGGCCAAAAGTCACTGGAGAAGCGAAGGCGCGCAGTTCGCGGGTCGAATCGATCGTCGCGATCCGCATAAACAGGCGAGCGAGAGAGGCCGCGGATCCGCAGCCAAGGCATTTGCGTCGTATCTCCGCGGCGGTGCTCGCGTGCATTCGCGCGCCGGCTAATCGATAATTTCGGTGCGCCGTGCGCCCGGATGGCTTATGACGTCCGCCGCGCGCTCATGGGAAAATTTTCCGCGGCGCCGCGGGCGCGGTAGGAAAATTTTTTCGCGGCACCTCGCGCGCGAGCCCCGATCGAATTCTGACTTCGGCGGCGCAGTTTATTACACAAGCCGCTATCGGACGGTTCGGTTTAGGCTCGAATTAGATCCGCCGCTGTTGAATGAACTTTACGTAATGATTTATTGCGCAACCGAGATGTAATTGTTTTATCAAGTCATGTAGTTTATTATTTTGTTATATTTATAGTAAATATAGTTTTTTTTGTTTAATTCATTTTGGAATTATTGTAGTTTGTTTTATTATTGTAAGTATCGTTTTAATGTGAAGGCTGTTTTAATTTGTATTTCGCTTTTAAATTATTTAAGACACTAATAGAGTTGTTTTGATTTAAATAATCTATTATGCAAGTGACGATAATCGGTTTAATTCTAATTTTGACACGGTGTTGTATCAACTTTATGTAACGATTAGGATGCATTGCACAATAAGAGACGTACTATTATAATTCGATAATATTAGTGCCTTATTACGTGTTTACTATTTCGTAACGTAACAATAATAACTTTATCTATATTTACTGATAAACTTTGATCACACCGACCACTCATTTATCTCGGACAACTTTAATTTTAGTCCTACAAAAGTCAGCAAGTAGCAATTTATCTCGCGAAAAGTTCACTCGTCCAGTGGTTCACTGCACAGTTGGGTCGGCCGTGTGTGTTGCATTTACGCCGATAGTTCGATCTTCGGCGTTTCATTCAGTAACATTGATTGAGACCCCGAAGTGCAAGACGCGTCGAGCCCGGCGGGAGGACGCGGTCGTACTAGTCAGACGCGCGCCGACATCCGGGAGAGTCGCGTGGGTCGTTCTGCGTAGCGCAGCGGCGAGCAACCCCCTGCGGCCGCCCACGCGACCGACAACACCACCGCACATCCGCCGTGGGATGCGCACGTGCCGCGACCTCTGCTTTCGCTCGCCCGATTGCATAGGTGGGCGCGAAATATTTTTTTCAATTTTGTGCTATAATCGAGCGAGTTGGTATAAAAGGAAAATTTCGATTTTGCTTTACGTTTACGTTTATTTTGGTAATGATAGATTTTAAGTGGTTGTTAAATCGACAAATATGACGCTGGGTGTATTAATGCGTCGTTTATGGGTTTTTTTAAGTCTTTAGGATTGAAAAGCGTACGAGCGGTGAATTTTTAAGTAGTTCAAATCAATATGCGATCATCCATATTTATATTCGCTTAATGTACCTATTTAAATTTTAATTGATCTTGTTCGCTATCACGTAATTAATATTGATATTAATATTTAATTTAATATTTTTATTTTACAATTTTAAATTGTTGCATAAATCGGAATATTGACACATACGCGGTTGCATAGAAAATTACACTAACTGTTCAAGTGTTTACCAGCGGTATTAAAAAATGAAGTTTCTAAAACCTGTCAATCATCCGTTCATTAAATCACTGGAGCTTAAATAAGCCTTCGGTAGTCAACCTTGAAAACAAAAACTACCTTCACCAATAGCAAATCAGGCGTGTGTACATATGCGCCGTAAGGAAGTACCGATACCGCCTTTCTCCGCGCAATAAACGCTCGTACCGTACAACTCTATAATTAAACCGTCGAAACGCAACGTCGAGAGCCGAAACTACTTACTAGGTACAAAAAAAAATAATGATGAAAAAAAAATGATAAGGAATAATGAACTTGACTCACCGTCGCTACTACATCGAGAGTCGACCTTTCTCCTTTTCAACTTGAGGTCTTGAAACAAGCTCATGTTGTCTAGCTCACACGGGCTGCTCGTAAGGGTCATAATTCCTGAAACACAAAGACGAAGCAAAAAATCAGTGCGAGTCCGTCGTCGTCGGCGCGCGCTTTCTCGCCGCGGCGGCAAAAAGATAAAGGTGACTCTATAAATACGAAGCGTTCGCCGCATCCTACTCTCCAGCGAGCGCGTAAAAATAGAGAGAGGAGAAGGAAAGACGGGGGAAAGAGAGGCATTTGTCGTCGTAGAAAATAGGCGTAATTGACTGCGACGGGCGAAGAGGCATTCCGGAAAGAGCGGGATTAAGCTGGATGTTTCCGAGAAAACGCGGCCCCCATTGTTCGAATTTGTTTGCGACGCGCACAGTTTCGCCGCGGTGATTAGTGATCGTCGTTCGTCGAGTGACGATGATTGCTGGTCTCGCGGTTCGCGTCTTTATTTTCGTTTTGTCGCATGCAGAATCGAGCGCTCGCTCGGAAACGTGAATGAAGCGCTCGAACTCCGTCGACGCAGTTGTAAAAATATCGGGATAAAAATTCAGTTCACTTTTGTTACTACCAACGGAAATATTTAGAAGTATTTCAGCCTTGGGTCTTGTAGGCTTAATTTACGTCTGTTAAGTAGAGTTGACTTATGCTTTCAGTTGGCAGCTACATTGTTTTGTATAATCATTAAAAAAAAATTTTTTTTTAAATTGGCTGCACTCTTAAATTGCATTTTACTTATTTTAAGAACTTAATAATTAAATATTAACTTCACTTATTTAAGTGAAATTTTACTTATTCAATTTTAGTGAAATATCACATTCACTTATTTTAGGGAAATTTTACTTATTCACTTTATTTAAGTGAAATGTCACTTACTCTACTTTACAGGATTTTTAAATTAATTTTTTTGTTAATTTAAGATCTTTTTTGCAATTGTTTTTCGTAATGTTTACAGAATCAGGTCGCTGGAATCGGAAAATCGTAACCAATATTCGAATCTCCGTAAACACGTCGCGCCGAGAGGACGCGGCCCGAAATACACCGGGCGCGTGGCTACGTGGCTAACGGCACTTTCGCCGGGCGTTAGAGGAGGCCCGAATTCGCTCGGGCGAGCCTTCGC
This sequence comes from Eurytoma adleriae, assembly GCA_900480045.1. Taxonomy (NCBI): domain Eukaryota; kingdom Metazoa; phylum Arthropoda; class Insecta; order Hymenoptera; family Eurytomidae; genus Eurytoma; species Eurytoma adleriae. Next base: position 122,777 of record UXGC01000398.1, read on the forward strand.
CTTGACGGGCGAGCGGCGCGCGTTTCGCAACGGCCTGGAAAAGGAACGGCGGCGCGCGAATTTAGGCTTTTAAAAAAATCTCGCCGATGACTCGGCTCGAGCGGGGAAAACAAACGGGGCCGACCTTAACCTCGTAAGGCACCTGTTTATCCGCGCGCGCGCGTATACGTGCTACACTGGCGTAAACATTTCGTTGCGTAAAAAAATAAAGGTCGGGGTAAAATAAAGTGCCTCGAATAGTTTGGTTTATGCTTCGCCGGGATTTTTATGGCGACAGGCTTATTTTCGATTGCGAGCTCGGCCGGTGTCAATACACTCGAACTGTTACAAGGAAAAGTAATCGAGAGTGGTGTTATTAAAAATTGCTTTAAAGGTGAAGTTTTCATTAATATCGCGCTCGAGATGAATCACTGCGGTCATTTTGTAAAATAGAGCGCGGTACCTTACGTCTAATTTTCGTTTTTGTCGCGATGAAGTTTTACTTTCGGTAATGGCGCTGCAATTCTAAAGGAAAGGACGGGAAATTTAGGGCAAGTGTGGGCCTGCGAGTATGCTTGACGGGTGGGCCAATTTAACGCCTATTTCAGAGCTAACGGGGATCTTTGCGTGCTCGGAACTACGGCTGCTCGCGTGCCGGCACTGGTGCTTTTCATTTTTCTTGAAAACGCGTAGCCGCTACATTCGCTGTCCCGAGCGGATTTTGCAAGTGTAACGCACGAAAGGAAATGTGTCGTTATGTAATTTTGCTCTTTTTATTTTTTTTTGTAAAATGTTTGTTTTACTAATTTTGTTTGATAAAAGCTCACAAATTCAGGTTTACTAATTTCACGGGGGAAAAAATATTTTAGTTTCCCGCTCGACCGGTCGAGCGGGTTTAAATCCTAAAATATTGAAGTTTAACGAAAACGTGAAATTTGTTTACGAAACTGCCAAATAAATCAATCCTCGTGTTTTGAACGAAACATTCGGTAAGCACAAGTTGAAATAAATCCAGTTAATATCACGCTGTACGCTAAATAAAACACTTACACTTTCCGTAAGTAGATTGTTCCCGATACCGGTAAGACCGGCTCTCCCCGGTCACGGCTTACGTTTATTTACGCACAGCCAGCGTAGAAGGTTTAACATAAAAACGTGCTTTCCCACCTGCTCGCAGTTACAATGACCATCAAAAATAGTACCGCAACGGTTCGAGACGCGACTCGAACGTAACATAACGATAGCGACGAGGAAAATACAAGCTCGGGGTAATTATGACTCACCGCGTGTTGTGAGGCTTATGCAAATCTCCCTTTCGGACAAACCGAAGGAGAAAGAGAGAAAAAAAACACGGACAGTCCCCTCCGCGCTCGGTTTCTCCGCGCGTTCAAGGCCCCATTACGTGTACCTAGGATGCGGCCGTTTTACACGCGCTCGGGTCACGGATCCCATTGCGACATAGTCTATTTTGATTGCGGCAATTGCACGGGCCCCCGGCATTTCTATGGCGTTGTCTTCGCCGAAGTCCGCGCGTGAAAGTGCCAATTTTTTTGTTTATCCCCCGGAGCGGCTCGCCGGGGAAGGCCCGCATTATGCAACGGCCCCCGGAGGTCCCTAAACGAAATCTATTGTGCTCGCATTTGCGAAATTGCTAAGTGGAACGAAAAATATTTACCGCGCAGGATTTTTTATTCAAGGCTATAAAAAAAATACTTATCCGCCGCAAAGCAAATACTTTCTTCGTGTCAAAGTCGTTCCCGATTTCTTTTGTCTCTAAAAAGCTAGACAAACGTTGCGTACTACTTTGAAGCTAATGAATGAACGCGTAGTAAATCGTGAAAATAAAAAGCGCCTATTCGAGTCGACAGCGCCGCTTTAAAAAAGTTAATTGCGCGAGGCGATCGTAAAAAAGAGGATCATCAGCGTTTCGAAAAAGAGCCGCGCCTCCCCCGAAACACCCGCAATGAGAAACGGTGAAAGCGGCCCAACACATCGCGAGCTGACGGCGACGTCACGTGAGGCGTGATTCAGCGGCCGCCAGATGTCGCTGTGGCTCCTACACACGTGCGCGGCACGCACGCCTCTGCTCTCGACCCTCCTCTCCGTCCCCCACCCCCGGAGCCGCCCGTCCCCCCTATGCAC
>UXGC01000399.1:0-124447 GCA_900480045.1 Eurytoma adleriae
CGAACTCTCGGAGGCTTCTGACTGCGAGACGCCTCACCGGCGCCCCGTAACCCTTTCCTCCCCCCACCCCTTCCTCCGCACACCTGCGAAGTCCGCGGAATTTCCTGGATATCGGCGCCCCAACCCTTTGCAGAATTTTTCTTGGAAAAATACTTCCTAATTCTTTTTTAATTCAATACGTTACACATCTTAAAAAATTTAAATAAATGCATTAAAAAATATGAAGAATTCAAATAAATACGTTAGACATTGCACATGATTTAAATAAATACCTTAAACTGTGTACAGAATTTAAATAAATTATATGATAAAAAATTTAGTGAATTTAAATAAATACGTTAGACGTAAAGAAAAATAAATGCGTTAAAAAATGTAGAAAATTTAAATAAGTACGTTAGACAATGCAGAGAATTTGAATAAATACGTTACGTTTTGTATTAGATGCATCCGTATTGCAGAAAATCTTTCTGATACGTTTTTTAGCTAACTGTTCAATATGACATTTTGACATGCTCATTACATGTATGTTAATACAACACTAAAAAATCAATAATCAAGCTGAATTTGCCTTACATAATTGTGACAGAAACTGCCATGCACAGGGTTCGGTTTATGCACATATAATTGAATTACACTTGCGAATAATCATTCAAACACTTATTACAATGTACTTTACTACATTTATATTAAATAATAAAACAGACTGTTCAAAATGATTAAATAAAACTGATGCACCTTCTCCTCCGAACTCTCGGAGGCTTCTGACTGCGAGAGGCCTCACCGGCGCCCCGTAACCCTTTCCTCCCCCCACTCCTTTCTGGAATATTTTTTGGAAAAAAACTGTCTAATTCTTTTTTAAATCATTACGTTAAAAAACTTAGAGAATTTAAATAAATGCATTACAAACATGTAGAATTCAAATAAATACGTTAGACAATGCAGAGAATTTGAATAAATACGTTACATTTTGTATTAGATGCATCCGTATTGCAAAAAAAACTTTTTGATACGTTTTTTAGCTAACTGCTCAAATTGACATTTCGAAATGCTCAATACATGCAAGCTAATACAACAGTAAAAAATCAATAATCAGGCTGAATTGGTCTTACATAAATGTGACAGAAACTGCCATGTACGTCGTACGGTTTATGCACATTATTGAATTACACTTGCGAATAATCATTCAAACACTTATTACAATGTACTTTACTACATTTATATTAATTAAATAAAACAGACTGTTCACAATGATTAAATAAAACTGATGTTCCTTCTCCTCCGAACTCTCGGAGGCTTCTGACGGCGAGACGCCTCACTGGCGCCCCGTAACCCTCCCCCCCCCCCCTCCTTTCTGGAATAATTTTTGGAAAAAACTGTCTAATTCTTTTTTAAATCAATACGTTAAAAATCATACAGAAAATTTAATTAAGTGCATTAAAAAATATGAAGTATTCAAATAAATACGTTAGACGATGCAGATGATTTAAATAAATACGTTAAACAATGTTCAGAATTTAAATGAATTATAAGTTAAAAAATGTAGAGAATTCAAATAAATATGTTAGACAATGTAAAGAAAAATAAATCCGTTAGACAATGTAGAGAATTTAAATAAGTACGTTAAACAATGCAGAGAATTTGAATAAATACATTACGTTTTGTATTAGTTGCATCCGTATTGCAAAAAGTCTTTCTGATACGTTTTTTAGCTAACTGTTCAATATGACATTTTGACATGCTCACTACATGTATGTTAATATAACAGTAAAAATTCAATAATCAGGCTGAATTGGTCTTACGTAAATGTGACAGAAACTGCCATGCACGGCGTTCGTTTTATGCACATAATTGATTTACACTTGCGAATAATCATTCAAATACTTATTACAATGTACTTTACTACATTTATATTGATTAAATAAAACAGACTGTTCACAATGTTTAAATAAAACTGATGCACCTTCTCCTCCGAACTCTCGGAGGCTTCTGACTGCGAGACGCCTCACCGGCGCCCCGTAACCCTTTCCTCCCCCCTCCCCTTTCTGGAATATTTTTTGGAAAAAAACTTTGTAAATCTTTTTTAAATCAATATGTTAGGCGTAAAAAAAATAAATACGTTAAAAAATGTAGAGAATTTAAATAAGAACGTTAGACAATGCAGAGAATTTGAATAAATACGTTACGTTTGTATTAGATGCATCCGTTTTGCAAAAATCTTTCTAATACGTTTTTTAGCTAACTGTTCAATATGACATTTTGATATGCTCACTACATGTATGTTAATGTAACAATTAAAAAATCAATAATTATGCTGAATTGGTCTTACATAAATGTGTCAGAAACTGCCATTCTCGACATTCGGTTTATGCACATAAATGAATCACACTTGCGAATAATAATTCAAATACTTATTACATTGTACTTTACTACATTTGTATTAATTAAATAAAACAGACTGCTCAAAATGTTTAAATAAAACTGATGCACCTTCTCCTCCGAACTCTCGGAGGCTTCTGACTGCGAGGCGCCTTACCGGTGCCCCGTAACCCTTTCCTCCCCCACCCCTTTCCGGAATATTTTTTGGAAAAAAACTTTCTAAATCTTTTTTAAATCAATACGTTAAAAATCATGTAAAATTTAAATAAATGCATTGAAGAATATGCAGAATTTAAATAAATGCATTAGACAATGTAGATAATTTAAATAAATACGTTAGACAATGTAGAGAATTTAAATAAATACATTAAAAAATGTAGAGAATTTAGATGTTCAAATAAGCAATGTGAATAATAATTAACGAATCAAATGATATTTAAAAGAGCCATTACCAAAAGAAATCGTTACAATTACTAACTCAGCATTCTATCGATATATACTTATATTAGCACGTAATACACGATATTTACCAAATATCGAGCAGCGATGAAACAAATGGCTTTTTACAGATGGTAGGCTGTCACCGGGACGGCCAGACCTGGGCGGCGGTGCACCACCTCGCGCAGATGTCCCTGGAGAAGGAACGCTCGCCGACGCCGGTGTCGACGACGCCCACGGCGCCGAGCACCCCGACGGCCTCGCAGCCCCAGGACCCGGACGCGCCGCTGAACCTCAGCAAGCCCAAGTCCTCGGGCGGCATGGCGGCGGGCTCCTCGCCCGGCAGAGACGGCCCCGACACCGCGTCCCGGGCGCAGCACCAGGAGCAGCCGCTGGCCGCGACGGCGCCGAAGCTCTTCCCACCGGGTATGCCCGTGCCACGGAACTACCTGCCCAGCATGCCCTACGCCGGGTTACCGCCTCATCTCACCTCGCTCTCCTCGCCGAGTAAGTGTACACCGAGGCATTTTGTCTTTCTTAAACTTAACGTTTTTTCTTGTTTATTTGTTTGTTTGTTGTTTTTCTGTTACTAATGGAGATCTTTTTTCAGTGGGTAAAATGGCGAAGGAGGAGAGCAACGGGGCGACGCGCGAGAGCAACGTCACCGGGGCGCAAGGGGGTTCCGCGTCCGTGGCAGCCGCCGTGGAGAAACACTTCGGCATCAGCATGAACCCCGACGAACACGATTTCCTAGCGTCACCGCAACGTGAGTACTCGGCAGTTAGACGAGTTATAAACTTTATATAATAAATGTTCACTTACGTGTAGGTGTTTAATAAGAAATTTTTATAGTATGACTAATTGTTTGCTTCTCTTTTAGTGTGGCGTGAGTCTGCTTATAAAGTTCCCGAGGATATTGCAGAGAAAGGTGAGATTTTCTGAAAAATTATAAGAACAGAAGTAACGAATCTTTCTGTCGACACTTTATCTAACTGGATTATTGTCATTGCAGCGAAAATGGTGCGGCAGCAGAAACGGGAAGGCGAGAACAAACCACATATCAAGCGGCCGATGAACGCCTTCATGGTGTGGGCCAAGGACGAGCGCAGGAAAATCCTGAAAGCTTGCCCCGACATGCACAATTCAAACATATCCAAGATACTGGGTAAATGAAACATTCGTGTAATAATTTTACCACTTAGGGTCACTGAAGAATTTGTAATGATATCTTTAACAATTAATTGTAAGCAGAAGATACTATCGAAGTTTTATTTTCATTCAAAAGGTAGTTTTATAGAAAGTTAGCAGCATTTAATGAATTTTTGTATTTACATTAAAATTACTGTTCAAGCAAAGACGTTGAATTACGTACATGGTGAAGGAGTAATTCAGAGATTAATGTGAATAAAATAGTTGATAATCATTTGTTAATTAACTGTCAAAGTAAAGAATAAGACTCTTTTCGTTGTTAGGATTCAAAAAATATTTTGTATTCATTATTTAAACCACATGTATAAAGCTTGCAGACTTGATAAGTATTATTGTTAAATCGTTTTTGTAAATTTTGTTATAAAACTTAAAATCATTTATATAAAACCAACTTATCAAGTTTTCAATGGTTATTCACACAGTTTTAAAACAATAAATTTAAAATGTTTGTTGCGTTCAAATCAAGCCAGTGAAAATCAAAATATCGACTGTTCCTTAACGCATGATTATTCTTAATTATTTTGTTTGTATTTATCGTTTATATATATACCTTTCATTATCTATACGACGCCTACATCGTGAACTTTTAGAGTTTCCTTATTTTTTATACTCAATTAAAAATGGATATTACTACTTTACAACACTATTTTTATTCGAAAATGTATAACGTTATTTATATAAGCTTTGGAAAACCTAGGGTAAATGAAATATTTATGTGACAAAATATTAATCATTAATTAAAATTAATTAATGTATAATGAATTGTAATCACTAAGCAAAGCATCGACTAATATAAACTAAAAAATTTGCAGGTGCGCGATGGAAGGCGATGTCGAACTCCGAGAAGCAGCCGTACTACGAGGAGCAGTCGCGGCTCTCGAAGCTGCACATGGAGAAGCACCCGGACTACAGGTACCGGCCGCGGCCCAAGCGCACCTGCATCGTCGACGGCAAGAAGATGCGCATCTCCGAGTACAAGTCGCTGATGCGCCAGCGCCGGCAGGAGATGCGCCAGCTCTGGTGCCGGGAGGGCGGCGGCGAGGTCGGCTTCCTCTCGCCGGTGCAGTCGGAGCTCGGCGGCCAGCAGCAGCAGCTGGCGCTCCCCGGACCCGCGGCCGGGCCGTCGCTGCGGCCCTCGGTCTCGCCGCCGGCGAGCCTCCTCAACGGCACCGCCGGCCCCAGCTCCGACCACCCCTCCTTCTACTACCCGCAGGACAGCCTCTCGCCCACGGACGTCATGAACTTCTCGCCGGATAACTCGGGCTCGGTGGGCGGCTACGACGCGAGCCCGCGGCAGCACGCCGACGAGGATTGAACCGTGGCTCCGGGTCCGCCAGCGAGCATCTGGCAACCCGGAGCGACCAGACTCGGAGGCCACGATCTCTTCTGGTAGAGGGGAGACTCCCGCGACGTCTCCTCGACCCTCCCCTCGCTCATCCGACGATGAGCCTCCCACGCCCCACCCTCACTTTGTCGGTTCGTCCGCTTTGGTTGTGATGTCGCAACAAATAATGTCTTGTGTGCCATCGAGTCGGAGGTGCGCGCTCGTACTGGACTCTGGCCGAGGAGCGGCGGAGCACCTCGACGCCGTCTCAAACGCGAACGAAGGGCGTACCTGTAGAAGATTAAAGGGATAATACGTCAATGATAATCAAAAGTGCAGCCAAGAAGAAAACGTACATGTGATAAGAGGCGAGTGCCCTCCCGTCACGAAGGGTCAGGACGCGCCTCGTGGCTCGCCGTGTGTATTTAATTAGCGAGCGGACGCGCACACGCTGATGAACGATAAGACTGCGCTCCGACGAGTCAACGTCGCGCGCCACGGGGCCCTCGAGCCGCCGCGCTCGGACTGTACGACGTGGAAGCGTTTTTTTTTGCGAAGAGAGATTCGAAGAAAATGCACGAGCGAACGATAATGAAAGAAAAGCTAAATGAAATTAAAATGTATATCCGACTTTCTCTTTTGTTCTTTCGTCGACGAGCGGAATCTCGCGCAAACGAAGTGTTTTAATCGACGACCGCGCGACGAACTCTTTCGACCGAGAGAAGACGAATCTTGTTCCTATAGCCATCCGACGCACCCGAGAGAAGGGCGACCGCACGCGAGGCCCGAAATTAAAAGAAAATAAAGTCAACGCGCGGCCGCTCGCGCGAGCGAAGCGACTGTCTTCTCGACGATGCTCGGATCTGTCCGCGTCTCGTCTCCGCAGCGTCGCATGCATTATATACGTAATATATATTATACATATATGTACACTTACGCAAGTTCGCATCGCCATTTCACAGCACTCGAAACGCGTTTGTCTAGGTGCTCGAAGCGCCCCTGCTTGCTTTCACCTTTCGGACGACGCGACGAGCTCCGAGCCGAGCGCGAGGAAAGCATCGTTGGAAAATTTTAGTCGAAAAATTAATTTCGCTCGTAAAAGCGATTGCGATAAAAAAAAGAATGTGTGCTTCTGCGAAAGATGATGCTTTCCAGCGGTACTTTCGTCGCGCCTGCTCGAAGCGACGGCTCGCTGCGTAAAAATAAGAAATTTTAACGGTAGTTACTGTGTAGTTGTTTTCGGCGAGAGGAACGAAAAAAAACCGAGAGCCCGAAAGTAGTGAAACGACAGCGGCATTTCGATTTTTACACATTAGATCACTAGTAGTCGATGATCGGATGGAGCGAAAAACAAGTAGATAGAGAAGGGGATTCCGAACAAAGAGCAACCACGACGATTCCATGCGCGCCGATCGTGCGCTTTAGTACTTAGAGAAAAATAAAAGGTTTTTTCGCTGTTTAATTTATTGAGCCCATGGACATTAAGGTAGACGAGAGTCGAGAAAGAGAGCGAGGATGAAGTCGCGAAGAGAAAAATAAAAGAGAATAAAAAATTTTTTTAGCCTCACCGGCTTTATATTGTTGTTTATGCCAGGTGCGATCGAGACGTTCAGTGTTACTTGTTTAATTAGACGCAAATTTATTACGCGCGAGATCGCACGATGTTCTTTCTCATTGTTTTTTTTTTTCTTTCCTTACGTTTTTCTTGTTCGTCTTTTTTATAAACTACTCGATAGAACGTTGCCGGTATAAGCAACCGATGAAAATTTATACTCGATCGAGCGAGATATCCTTATCTTTTAGTTTAACTATTAATCTCTTTTAGTCTATGGGATTTTCAGAATTTTGAGAAAATTTTGAAAACGCATACTATATTGTACATAGATTATTTTTTTTCTCTTGGAAAAAAGTTTTTTATTGGCGATATTATATAGATATTAAAGTAATGAAAAATTGTTTATTTGGGTTGTAATCGAAGGGCGTGTAGGAGCAGGTCCCGCGGCGATGCAATGTCGTAAAAGAAGCGTTAGGGAGCTTGATGTGATATGTAACGAATACTTATGTGCCAAATAGCGTCTTTTTCTCGCGATGACGGGAGCGAGTTCGGCTGCTCTCCCAGCCGCTCATCCGTTGTTCTCGAAGAGAGGGATGAGGGCGAATTTAAAAAAAAATAGGGAGGGTGCGCCCGGTAGAACGACCTCCCTCTCGTGCTCCCTCTCGTGCTCCCTTTCTCTCTCGAGTCTCGAATCTCTCGATTCACTTCGCATCTCCCTTAATTTATGTGTAACCAGTGCAATTGTAGAGTAAACCAGGTACCTAATATAATTTTTACAAAGAGAGCCAGTATCCTCGATTACGTGGGAAGGACGTGTAAACGGAAAATAAAAAAGAGTGCAAGAGAGAAGGAGCCTGCCACGGTGTGGCCCCGTGCGAATAGTTGGAAGTAGATAGAGGAAGTTGGCAGCTGCAAAAAAAAGAGGATAGGGAAAGTTAAATGATTTTAAAAAAAAAGCGAATAAACGCCACCAGCGTGAAAGTGGCAGGCGGGATAGCTTAAATGTTGATATAATTATTTATTTTATGTATATAATGGATTTGTACAATGGGCTACGGCCGACATACGGCGCAACTTCGACATTATTAATGACGATTTAATTAGGGGCGAAGGAAGAAAGAAAAAATAAAGCCAGCGCGGCGAAATGAACGCCTCGATATTACTACGATATATAATTAATGTACAGTGTAACTATATTACTTGTGATGTACCTATGCGTAGCTCCATGTGTAAAATTATTCGAGAAGCAAACCTTATAGACTATATATATTATACATATTATATATAAATATCGTTACTCATTGTACGACAAGAAATCTTATTGCTTAAAATCGTCGTATTATTATTAGCTCTCACGAATGATTATTTTATTATTATATTATAAAATTATTATTGCTACTTTATTAATATTATTATTACGCCGATTATTGTCATTATCGATACCATTTTATTATCATTTTTAAGCGTTTAGAAAAGTAACTTTTTATTGTCCCTAGCGATAGATTAAAAAAAAAAAAAACGATTGTACGTGCCAGTCTTGTTGTGGACGACGGATTCGAGTAATTCTCAATCGAACCTCCGACGCTCAATCGCCTCTGCATTATTTCTTTTGTACTCGAATGAAACTATTGGGTGTCGTTCGACTTACGTCCTGAACACTGCATTATTATTTAATCCTATTGTAGCGTTCTGATTTTCAGAACCGAAATTTTTGTTATTAAACCGGTGTTTGCAAAAATCATTCGGCTTTAGAAATTCATTTCAAAGCACTTAATCTTTCATCACATTCGCTCTGAAATCCTACAAAGTATGCTAGCAAAATTTTCGTCGACCAATTTGGCGCGGTTACAAATTTCGCAAGTTTCCTTAGTTCCGCGAGGTTTTCAATCTTGCCTTTGTTCGATGTGTACTTTTGAATAAATTTTATCCGACGCCTGATAGTTTTGATTTTACTGTAAGCTAGTAGTTGATCTTTAGAAAAAAAATGTATGCATCACATAAGATATTTTTTCAAAATTTTAAACTTTTGGCCAGATTCTCTATCGCCAGTCGTAACTTCCAAAGAACAGTCCTGTCGCGAGGGTATTATTACAATATTGTTAATGAGAATTTTACTGTATTTTTTATTATTTATGACGGCAAGGGTAAATGTATGTAGCAGTACATTTTTGTAAAATAGATTAATCGTCAAATATTAAAAGCGTTCTATTAATATTGGTTTTTTTCTTTACTCTTTGGTAACGACCCTTTAAGACATTTAAAAAAAAATCTCACGAATCAGTAGACTTTTTCAAACACGAGAAAAAGAATAAAAAAGTAGATTGTAAGGTAACATGAACTTTTACATACATTTGTTTTTGTTGGCTGAAACATGTATGAAAGGAGGTGGGGAGTAATCAAGAAGCGAAGGACCTGCCAATATCGCATTTCTTTTTTTTTTTTTATTGTTTTCAACGTGTAATTTTCTTTTGTCAATTCTTTCCCGATGTGCCATAAACGCAACTACTCACCTTTTTTCTAAGCACCGACGATTCCGTCAACCTTCTGAAATGTGTCGCGGGAAGGATAGGCAGCGAGGACAAAATGTAGCAACAATTTTCATAAAACAAAAAAAAACCGCTTGTTCATGTTTCGTTTGATTTATGGCACGTCCGCTGTTTTCGTTTTCTCTCGCGCGAGCCCCTTAAAAAGGAGCTACCGGAGAAATTTTGTAATTAAAAAAGAAACTCACGCCGTAGTCATTGGTGCACCCGATAGTTAAGACGGCGACTCTCGTCTCCGATCTTTCAAGTCTGTATAAATAAAAAGAAAAAGTTATAGCAAAAAAATTGTAAATCGAATTCACGCTATTAATATCTCCGTAATGGTACGCCTAATGCATTAATTAAAGTATAAAATAAACAAAAAAAAAAAAGAGAGAAGAGGATACGCAAAAAAAATAGATTGCAAACGCGAACTAACACGCAGTTCTATCAAATATTCCAAGCATTTCACTACTTCATTTACGTGTACGTTGTTGTTACTGAATATAAAAAAAAGTATAATAAAAGTATAATGCTTTACCGAAAAAAATTCAAACATAGTTTCTAAGTATACACACGACGTTACTTCTAGGGACACGTGCGATTGAAGGGAGAGTAAAAGGAAAAAAATATGTATATAGTTGTGCAGAGAGTCGTGAATGAATGCAAACATAAGAGTGCAGTTGTAACTTTTGAAGCGGCGAATCCATTGGTATCTCAAACTAAAAGCCTACCTTAACACTTCTCCCAGATTCTACGCCTTTATTTTCATTTCACCGTAAATTAACGCGTTACGCATTTTAAAAAATTAAATGGAATAAGAGGCACGACCGATTGTTGCCATGGTGCTTCTCTCTCTGACGTTAACTCGACGAATTAAGTCGCGAGCGGAAAGTGTTAAGGTGGACCGCCAAAAATGCGAGTCGACGAAGACGTTTGTAGTACGAATCGGAAAAGCCACCGCTAGGAATCGTTCGTCCACTTTTGAGTCGCACGCCGTTCTTACGAAAAATTACTAAGATTTCTATCGAGGTACAGTAGCAATCAACACGTGCATATCAACGCCAGACGGTACACGCGCGCAAGTTGGCTGTGAAGAGACAGTTTGTTGTTTTCGCACTTGCAATAACGAGTCTTCAAAATTTTAGTCGGGCGACTTTGAAAGAAAGATAAAAAGAAACGATGGTTAGTCGCCGTTGGCGAATGGACGATGAGCCGAGCGAGGCGCGACTTTTCAACGCCGTTTAATCTAAAACTTTCCCTCGAATTTACGTACTAAAAATAGAGAAGAGAAAATTTTATGATCCTGGATGTGACTTTTCCTCGAGATTAGCGACATCGACAAAATGTACTGTATCGCATAGAGAACAGCACTATTATAAACATAAATATATCATTATATTTATTATAATAATTTAAAAGTTAGGTACTCTTTGTTGTTTGTATTTTACAAGCGTATTCATTATTACATATAAATAAATATCTATATAATTGACTTGTGTTTTCTTGTTTTTTTTTATAAAATAAACCAATTTATTTATAAAAAAAGAACTCAGTGGCTGAGAGGCTTTTTCACTGCGGCGTTACCGTGGGATGGCACCACGATAAATAATATCGGAAAGTCTTGCGTTGTCCCAAAAGTTTCAAATGGCAATATGCCCGTATAAAAATGAAGTTTGTGCTTCAAAAAAAAAATCTATCAGTTCATAACTTTAAACAGGATCACCTGTGATAACGTATATACATTTGTAACAAAAATAACGTCTCATCAATACAAAATTCATTTGAACCTAATTTTTTAATTACTTCTTGAACTTTTTCCAATTGAAGTTTTTCTGATGGTGTCATCATTTCAGCAATCTATAAAATATAAATTATTAGTGAGAATTTAATTTTCAAAGAAATTTAAGTTAAATTTTATTTTACAAAAAAAAAAAATTACCTCTGCTAATTGTTCTTCAGGAGCTCCATGTTCCTTTAAGTTAGTAGTTAAGGTTTGCATCCTTAATTGTTTATCAATAATTCTTTTGTTACTGGATATTTCGTGTTCTCTTCGTTGAATAATATTGTAAAGTGCATGATAACAGTGCTCTATTGTCATTCTCGCAACTTGATTAAGATCAATATGGAATAAGAAAAATATTTTGTTTGGCGCTGTTGATACTCCAGGCTTTTTCAGTTCTTGAATTTGTAAATAGTTTTCTTCTAATAGAGTATAAGTCAGATGCTTTGCTTCTTTGGCAGGAATCATAGCTATTTGTTGAATCTTTTCTTGTTCAATATACTTATGACTTCGTACCAACCTACAACATTGACATAATTTGTTGCAGGCAATTTTAAATTTATATTCATAAAATAAAATAATTTAGTTACCTGAAAATTCTTGCTGCTTTAGAACCAAACCTTTCCATAACTACGTTTTCTAAAACTACCCAAGCTAACTGATGAAAAGCTTCTTTCATATTTACACTGTATTGTCCTCCACCAGAATCTCCAACTCGTTGTATAAACTGACTTGAATCCTCATCTAAATTATTGGACATATTAATAAAATGTGTTAGGAAAGACTGTAATGTTAATATTTTAACTAAAAAATTAAATTAAAATATAAATTACCAATGATTCTAAGGTATTGATCCAGATAAGGCAATATTGAAGGAAAATTCTTTTTCATTGCTTCTTTCACTTCTGTAACTGGTATAGGTATTGATGTATCAGCCCATGATGCAGTCCTTAAATACATTAAGTACAAAAGTTGTCTCATCAATTCTCCAGCATTGTCATCCACACGTTTGGTGATAGCTTTTACAAGAATTTGATCTCTGTAAACACAAATTCATTATTTGAAAAATTTAAAAAGTAATTTGTGACACAATGAATTACAATAATTTACCTTAGATCTTGAGTAAACCTATCAATATTTACTTTCCAATAAATTTTGCTGTCCCCTGCATCAGCTTCCTGTCCTTGGGTAAGTCTTGTAATAGCTCTAATGTTGAGGTCAGGAATATCAAAATCTGGTTTGTCAGTAGGAACGTCACTTAAAGTATCATTACACAAACTCCGCATTAAAAATTGGTTTTTAACTAATAATTCAAACTTTTCTTTCAGTACAGGAATAGATGATCTCCTTTCAGCTAAAAAATATACAAAATAATAAATCTTTTACTAACACTAAAATTAGAATTATTTGACATTAAAAAGTGTATAAGTACGTGGAAACTGTTCAAGCCTTTGATAGGTTCTAACTATAATTTGTGATGCTGTATCATAACCATTTTTAAGAACTTCTTCAAGCATCATTTCTGCTTCATCACCACAAAAAGTTTTAACAAAATACATATACCTAAGTAAAGATTAAAATATATTATTACTTTAATATTTGATTTTAATTTTATGATTATGCTGTAATTGTAAATACCTTGGATATCTTAAAATTGCTATTACTTTATCTACTTCTAATTTATAAATTATACCTCGATCCGTTTGTTCGTACATAACAAATCCAAACTTAGTAAGAACGCACAGCGCTTCTTTTACCTGAAATCACACATTCATTTAATATAATATAATGATATTTATTTGAAAAGGTTTTTTTAAATTGTATTTATAAGTTACCTTAGTAAAAAGAATTTTAGCAGAAGCTTTGATTTGACCTAAAGTTTTTGGTCCATATTTAAACAAAATCATTGCAACTTCTTCAACAATTGAACCATAGTGTTCGTGTAATATAGTTCTACAAAGCTTTTCCAAGATTATCGACATGGCTGAAAATAATAAAAATATCTTTTAATATTCACTGGCTTAGACTGTTTTTACATTCAGACTGCAATTAATTGTATTTTAAAGAGTAATAGCTTCCATGCTGATAATAATTACCTTTTCGTTTTTGTTAAATAAATTTATAATAATAAAAACAAATTAACAGCACTGTAGTGTTAAAATTGTCTCACAATCTAACCCTAAATTTAACCTAAAACTCGCGTAAAAAATAATATTTCTGACTGAAAGGAGTAATTTTCAAATCGATACGATTTGTAAAATTTAAAGTAAAATGTGCTAAAACTAGTTGACGAAAAAATTTCGTCATTTTATCGATGTGCTACAACATTTTTGTGAAAAATATTTTAGAAATACACATGACAATCACACCTTGCGCCGCACACGCAGACTGCTCCGAAATCGACAACTTCAGTCAAAGCTAGGTTCATTTCTGTCATAATGTTGCTTACATTGGCTAAAAGGTTTACAATACCGACTCAGTGCAATAAAAAATGCAGTTAGTCAGTCATCTTAATTTTTTTATTAAAAATAATTATCTAATTCTTTACGTAAAAAAAAAGAAAAATAAAAAGAATATTTTTGTACGTCGACCTTCTTTTTTAAAAGGTAAATTTATTTCGATATTTCTCTTAAATTGTTATATTATAGCTTAACTCAGTTGAAAATATTTATAATTATTTTGTAAAATTTACAGATAGATTTATAAAACGTATTATAGCAGGTTTCCCTGTGAATCAAA
The DNA here is from genome assembly GCA_900480045.1 of Eurytoma adleriae. NCBI lineage: Eukaryota > Metazoa > Arthropoda > Insecta > Hymenoptera > Eurytomidae > Eurytoma > Eurytoma adleriae. The sequence goes on from UXGC01000399.1 coordinate 13,947, forward strand.
GCCAGAGTAACAATAAATTTGTATAAAAAATTTAAACAGAGAAATGCAAAAACAAATTCACAAGTATTTCCAATAAAAATGTAAAATGATTTCGCTGTGGATGAAAAAAGCGAAAACGAAAAAGTAAAATAAAAGTAAAATTTTTTGAAAGGAATGCGGGATCGCGCGTTTCGGGCGCGCACGGCGCTGGGTACTTCCGGCGGAACAGCATTATCGTCCGCGAGAGCGATCACGTGATCTAAGATCGACTTCTTCGTTTGTGGCCACGAGGTTTTGTGTGGTGAAAATTGTATTTACCGGGTGGAAAAGCACCTCTATTTTTGTATTTATACAAAAATGCCCTCCAGCAATCCTCTGCCACCCAAAGAAAATGCCTTGTTTAAGCGAATTTTGGTGAGTAAGCGCTCGGCGAATTTTTTGTTTTGGAGCCCCACTCTCGGTTCCCCCCGGCGTACAATCGCTCCGCGAATCACCCTAATGATGAAGCACTCCGCGATGAAAAATTGAAAAACCTCAATGGCAATCGCCTCCGATCCGGCTTAACCTCAATGTTTTACAATGTCATCCCCGTCGCGATTTATCCCTAAACCACCCTCTCCCGATTAACCTTCGAATGTAAACACTGACCGCCGCTGGCGCGATGAAAACACTTGCCTTTACAGCTTATTTCATGTCAAATTTTTTATCACCTCGCCCTTCTTTTGCAGAGGTGTTACGAGCACAAACAATACAAAAATGGGTTGAAGTTCGCCAAACAAATCCTTTCAAATCCCAAGTACAGCGAACATGGAGAGACCTTGGCGATGAAAGGTCTTACGCTGAACTGCCTAGGCCGCAAGGAAGAAGCTTATGATCATGTACGCCGTGGACTCAGAAATGACCTGCAGTCCCATGTGTGCTGGCACGTCTACGGGCTGCTGCAGCGATCTGACAAAAAGTATGACGAGGCCATCAAATGCTATCGAAATGCTCTCAAGTGGGATAAGGACAACATTCAGATCCTCAGGGACTTATCGCTATTGCAAATTCAAATGCGTGATTTGGAGGGTTACAAGGTCAGTTTCCAGTGCTATTACTTTTTAAGTGAAGTTGCTATGTATGGTGCTGTCATTTTGGCTGTTCTCTTTACAGGATACAAGATATCAGTTGTTTATGTTGCGACCCACTCAAAGAGCATCTTGGATCGGATTTGCTATATCATATCATCTCTTGAAAGATTATGAGATGGCCCTTAAAATTTTGGATACATTTAGAAATTCTCCAATGGTGAGTAAACATAACCAAGTTACATAAGTCTTTCTCAAGTAATTATAGTTGGTACATATGAATTGATTTACGAGATTTATATCTCATTATTTTTTTTATTATTAATGCAGCTTTTTATGCAAAATTTTTTGTCATAAGAAGTTCACAAAGTAAATATTAAATATGCCTAGATCTGCTATGACTACGAACACAGTGAATTGCTGTTGTATCAAAATATGGTGATTCAAGAATCAGGAGACAGTGAGCAAGCTTTGAAGCACCTTGACAAGCACTGCGATCAAATATGTGATAAGATCACTGTCAAAGAAACATATGGTATTTATCATTTTTTATATCCATTACTTTTGCATACAAGTATATTGCAATAACAAACTATACATATTCATAAATTCTGCATGCTTTTTTACTTTACAATATTATTTTCAAATATTTGTTGAAATATTACATCTCCAATATTTTGAAAAATCATAAAAACATAAATACGAAAATAATACAGATTATTACACAAATATTATCACATACCGACACTAAATATTATCTGCTATTTAACCTATAATAATATTTCTCTTATTATAAATTTAATTTTATTCAATAATATTAACAGCAAGATCTTAATTTAAATCTGTTTCTTAGGAAAACTAAGAATTGAGTTGGGGCAATATTCAGAAGCAGTACAAGTATATCAAGAACTTTTGCGTATCAACCCAGAAAATACCTCATATTATATGAAATTGTCAGAAGCTGAGAGACATGCTACACCTGAAGAGACATTAAAAATGCTTGAGAACTATGAAACAATCTTTCCTCGAGCATTAGCTCCACAGCGATTACAACTTAATTACGCTAGTGGTGAAAAATTCAAAGAATTGGTTGACCGTTATCTACGAAAAGGTAATCAGGAACTGCTATTTTACTTTTAAAATTATAAGTAATATAAATATGCATATTTGTTTTGTTTTATTGCTATTATTAACTTTTTCATTGAATATATTTCTTAAAGTGGATAAGAGAAAGATATTTAATATAATTATTTTATATTGTAAAACAAGCTTATTTCAGTTTTTACTGTTTGATAAATTGTTTGATAGGATTCATATAGCACTGTCTTTGAAAAATTCTGACAATTATTTGTGTTTTCAGGACTTCATAAAGGTGTACCTCCTTTATTTGTTGATCTTCGTTCTTTATATAAAGAACAAAATAAGGTTGATGTCATACAATCATTGGTTATTCAATACAAAGATGCACTTAAGGCACATGGACATTTTAGTGATGAAGATAAAGATAAGCCACGAGAACCTGCAACAGCTCTGTTGTGGACTTACTATTACTTAGCTCAACATTATGACTTTTTGGGTGAAACACAAAAAGCACTTGACGAAATTGATGTTGCCATACACCACACTCCTACACTAATTGAACTTTTTGTTACCAAAGGACGAATTTACAAGGTAAATTAAAATGTTTTTTTGTGAGAGCAACCTGACTGCATTCATGTTAAAATATTAAATGATTTTTAGTTTAAAATTCATTTCTTTACATTTATTAACAATGGTCATATCTAAATTTATAGCATGCTGGAGATGTTCAAGAAGCCTATCGATGGTTAGATGAAGCACAAGGCCTGGATACTGCAGACCGTTATATTAATTCTAAATGTGCCAAGTACATGCTTCGTGCAAATTTAGTGAAAGAAGCTGAGGAAACTTGTGGAAAGTTTACTAGAGAAGGAGTATTAGCAATGGAAAATCTTAATGAAATGCAATGCATGTGGATTCAGACTGAAGCTGCTTATGCATACAAACGTTTAGGAAAATATGGTGAGGCATTGAAGAAATGCCATGAAGTTGACAGGGTAAGTGCAATCTTTCAAGTTTTACTTACTTTATTTTCATATGTTGTTCAGTACTTTGTAATGATCTGCAATTTTCGTATTTGTAAAAAAATGCATATTGGATTTGTACCTTAAAAATTTTTGGATATGTTATAAAGTACTTTTATTTATAAATTAAGTAATTCTTTTTTGTTTTTAAAACCATAAGTACATTTATCTACTACAGTCAATATTATGGTATACAATCTTAAAGAATACATTTTTTTTAAATCTATGTTTGCAAATCTTTTATAACTTTGTAATGAATAAATTAAAATCGTTTTAGTCATAAATATTTTCTACAATTTTTAGCAGGTTTTAATATAAGCTACATAAGTTACATAACTTTTTTTATAGTATAACAAATGTCTTCAGGATTAACATTAGGATCTTAAATATGAATTTTAAAGTTAATTGAAATTTGAAGAAAAATACCACTTGTTATCTAAGAAAATTGCCACTGTTATCTTGTAAAATATTAAGTAGGTGACGGACAATGTATGATATAACAGTACTGTTTAAGTTGCACTTCAAAGTTTTGTATTTACTTTTCAATTCCAAATCAGCATACAAATTCATGCGGCTGAATTTCAAATGAGACTTTAAAATCAGTCTCTAATGAATGAATTTGATATTTTCAGCACTTCTCTGAAATAATCGAGGACCAATTTGATTTTCATACTTACTGCATGCGTAAGATGACTCTGCGTTCCTACGTCGGTCTCCTAAGGTTAGAAGACGTATTGCGCTCGCATCCGTTTTACTTTAAAGCCGCAAAATGTGCAATAGAGGTTTATCTCCGGTTACACGATTACCCGTTACCAGACCCCACGCAAACTCAAGAGATTGACACTGGTGAGTTTTATTTTATTATTATTCACTTTATTATCAATAATCCATTTAATATGTTTCTAAGATTGAGGTATAAAGACGAACATTTATTATATTTGACATTCAATTACGTTTACAATAGGAATAAAGATAATAGGGCATTTCATTTCTAGGTTTATTTTGTTGATTAATAATTCTATATTTTGCATAACTTAATTAAAATCGATCCGACACTCGATACATTAGTCGGAAAAGTTATCTATCTTTGTGATTGATGCAAGACGCTATGTTAACTCGACGTACGTTTTAACATCATCCTCCGACACATAAACAGCGTATCTCGGGGCGCGCAACGAAGCCACGCGGGAGCACATCTCTCTCGGCTCCCCGACGAGGAGCCGAAAAACCTCGGAAAAGTGCGTCTCGAGCTCGATACGTATGTACACTTCTATCATTAATCACAGACAAGGCGCAAGTAAACGATTTACCAGTACTACTAGTATTTACGCAGCAGCATACACTCTAGACGAATAATCATTAATAATTAAACTTACAGCGGACTTTATTTACAAGAAATAAATACTTCTAGCCGTCGAGCTCGCCGGGGGAGCGTCCTCGCACACACACGGCCGCAACGACAGATTAATACACACGACACCCATTTTATTCCGAACTGCTAAATCTCCGTAAATTATGGCATCCGACGAGCGCTACACGCGCGACGATTCAGCGACTCCCGGCTCAGTTGCCGTCGCGGGCGCGCCGCCGTCTCAGCAGGTCGGAGCCCCGGTGCCTGGGGTACAGGTAGCTGCCGGTGGCCTCCTGCCTGCCGATGGCCTGCGGCGTCAGGAAGTAGAAGTGCCCGCCGTCCCCGGGCAGCCTGTAGGCGAAGTAAGCGTTCGGCTTGTCGGCAGCGGCCTCGCCGCGGCCCCCCGTCATCCCGGGGTCGATGTACTCGGCGTCGGGGTTCAGCGGCGGCCGGGGCTGCTTGTAGTTGACGGCGACGTCGCCGGCGAGGCTGACCGGCCGGTGCCGCAGCGGCGCCTGCTCTATCCTCTGCTCGAAGCGCTGGCGCGTGGGCAGGGCCGGCGAGTAGTCGCGCAGCTGCTGGAGGACGGAGGACGTCCGGGGCCGGTACTCGGGCCGGGCGACCGGCTGCACCTGGCCGTTCACCACGGAGACGAACTCGCTGTCGGGGTTGATGGGCGGCAGGGGCCGCTTGTAGTTGACTTGGACGTCGTCCTTGAGGGAGTAGGGCCCGGGCGTGTGGTCGCCGTAGTGCACCTTGATGTTGTGGGCGCGGAAGCCGCTGGGCTGTGGCTGCGGCGGCGGCCGCGGGCGCGGGTGGAAGTCGGTGTGGTGCTGCTGCTGCCGGGGAATGGACTGGTAGTCGCCGGGGCGCTCGGTCACGCTGGACTTGCCGTAGATGGGCGTCGTGCTGGGGAGCTTCTTGCCGAAGACGGTGAAGTACTCCTTGGTGACGTCGTCGAGCAGCTGCTCGTCCTGCTTCGTGAAGTACTGCTGGTGGCCGGCGAGGGTCGTGTCACGGATGGGCGAGGCGGTGGTCGACTGGGGCTGGTAGTACGTGCGCTCCTTCTTCTTGGTGCTGATGTAGGTGGGTATCTTGTGGTCGGGGACGAGCTCGGCGCTCACGTCGCTGGTCTCGTAGTCGTACTGACCGGAGAGCGTCTGCACGTCCTGGTACTCGGGGTACAGGGGTGGAAGCTCGGTAGTTCTGTGTATTACGGGGGGGCGTCGAGGCGGCGGCGGCGGCTGTGGGATTTCCGGCGCGCGAGTAAGCGACTTACCGGCTCGCTTGGAATAATTGTTCGCTTCGAAACTGTACTGATATATGGGTTTGGGCTTGTTGCTCTGTCTGGTGGGTATCTCGAGGCTCTCGAAGCTCTTGGGCCTGGGGGACTCGAAGTAGCTGAGCCTGGGTGGTGGGGGTCGCGTGGGCCGATAGTACAGCGGCTCCGAGTGCAGCATCCTGGGACTTTGGTTGCGCACGGGCTGCGCCTCGTACTTGTCCTGGCTGCTCGTCGCTCCGGAGTCGATGTACCTGTACACCGAGGGTGGCGGGGGTGGTTCCGTGGGCAGCGAATCAATCAGCTTGACGTTGTAGTCCTTGGCGGTTTGTTGCGACGGGACGACCTCGACGTCGTAGTAGTCCTTCTTGGCGTCCTGGGGCGTGGCGTCGAGGAAGGAAACCACCGGCTGCGGCGTGGAACTGGGCGCCTGCTCGTCCGAGCTCGCCTCCTCGTAGAAGTAGTAAGAGGCTTGACCAGGATACCTCGTGGGATTCTCGGTGGTCAGGACGTTGGTGATGGCCGAGGGTGTGGTCTCGACCGGCTGGTCGACGGAGCTCGGGCTGCTGCTGTCGTAGAAGGTGAGCAGCGGCACCGGCTCGTTGGTGACCACCGCGCGCCAAGGACTCCTCTCGGTGCTGCTCTCGATCCTCTCGTCGGCCAGCAGCTGCTCTATGTGGAACTGCTGGATCGGGCTCTCGAGCGTCGTGGTCTTGGCCGGGGCGGGTGTGGTCACCTCGACGAACGGCGTGGTGGAGTAGGTCCGCGGCGTCGTCTTCTCCGTGTGGTACCTGCTGAAAGTCGCGTTCTTCAGCTTCGCCCTGCTGAAGGGCTTGGGGCTGTAGGCGACGGTCTTGTGTCCGAGGGGCGAGGACGTCACCGAGTGCGTCTTGTAGAGCTTCGTGCTGGACTTGCGCGGGGGCAGGTACGAGGAAGCTCTAGTCGAGGCCGGTGCGGGCGTGGTACTGGGCCGTTTGACGGGCTTGTCTTTGGTCGTGGATCTGGGCTCGTCCAGCGGGGAGAAGAAATCCGGAGGCGGGGGCAGAATGATCCCCGGGACCAGCGGCCCGGGCGGGATGTCGGTGGAGTTGTCGCGCGGGTAGACGAAGCTGTAGGGTGGCGGGTAGTAGATGGACTGGTCCTCGTCGTCGTAGTCGGTCTGGTTGCTCGGGGGCGGTACGATGGCGGCGCCGGGGGGCAGCGCGGGGTAGAACGGCCCCGGGGCGCCCTCGGCCTTGTGCTTCTTCTCGGGGCCGCGGCTCGCGTTGGCGGGCGGGCTGCTGGGGAAGGGGAAGTAGGGCCCCTCGCCGGGCAGGAAGCCCTTGAAGCCGCCGGGCAGCGCCTCGAAGTCGATGGTGCCGTTCTCGGCGAGGCTCGAGCCGTTGGTGCCGATCAGCTGGATCGGGCCGCCGTCCAGCAGCTGGACGGGGAAGGGCGGCGGGACGCGGGGTCGCGGCGGGATCTTCACCTGCCGGCGGGGCGCCTTGTAGTCGTCGATGGGCGGCCAGCGCTGGCCGGCCTCCGCGGCGCCGTCCGCCTCGTTGAGGTTGCCGCCCTTGATGACGAGCACGTGGTTCTCGGCCAGCCAGATCTCCTCCTCGTCGAGGCCGCCGAAGTTGTCGGCGGTGTCGGCGGGCACCTCGGGGTTGCCCGAGTAGCTGATGACGCCGGGGCGCTTGGGCCTCTTCGCGTAGATCTCGTCCTGGATGAGGCCGTACTTGCCCTCCTTCACCTGCTGCGACAGCGTCTTCTTGTCGTCGTCGTCGCTTGAGGTGGAGGGGCTGCTGGGGTTCTTGCGCTCCTTGCCGCCGCCGGCCGAGGAGAGCAGGAGCCCGTCCTCGAGGAGGCTCGACTCGGTGGTGCTGGTGGGGGTTTCGGAGCGCAGGTGGCCGCCAGACAGGAGCTGCGACGTCTTCTTCGCGCTCTCCGTCGAGCCGAGCTCGTTGTGCCGACTGGACAGCCGCCGCGGCAGCCGGACTCGCTGCTCCTGGCTGCGCTGACTAGATGCGCAGCACGCGATCGCTATCAGCACGAGAAGGCTGATTCTTGTTATTTTGAGTCCCATCTGAAATGAAAACAAGGCAGATTAGTCTGTTATCAATCCAGAAATCACGATATAAGTACACTGTTATTTCAGTGATTTTTAAGTGTACATTATTGTAATCATTTAAAATATTCACATTATTATTTTTTTTACTAGTAATGATTTGATTATTTTAAGTGAATCGAAATTGATTGATTGTTTGTACAGTCTATGGAAAAGTAACTAAAGTTACAAAGAATAAATATCTCCTTGCTAAATCCCAAGGTATAAACTATCCGCGCACCGCTTGAAATCGTAATCAATTAAAAATCATAAATCCAGGCAACAAGTACCTCGTGAAATAAATCCTAACCCGCGATAAAGGTTATTACTCAATTATTTTTCAGCGGCGAAAAATATGCCTTCCGCATAGCTGAGCCGGCGGCGGCCCGCTTTTTCGCGCTATCTTTTTTCCACATCGGGGGGAAATAAAGAAAATCCAGCACGTCATTGACTTATATTAGCGGTAACTCGGCACTCTTGGATCCGCTGTTTATGTCGCGTTGCGCAATCGGTCAAATTAATTTTCGCGTCACGAGGAAAGCATAAACCTCCGGGCGCGCGCCACGCCGCCGCACAAAGAAACTGCCTCGCTTTCTTTTTTACGATTACTCGGATACGTTTCCTCGATTATCATCGTTCTTTTAATTTCGCGAGACCTAATCACCTCTGCTAATTGCGCTGCAGCATGTTGGCCCGGTGAAACGTGCACCCGTAATATTCAGCCCGCCAGTGAATCGTAAAAAGTACGAAAAAAATTAGATCCTTTTTATCATCAATTACGTGAGGTACTGTCACTTCGTCAATCTATACTATCGCCTTATACTATCTAAAGTTGATTTAGTGAAAAACCACTAAAATTAGTGAAATTTCTTTAAAAAAATAGCGAAAAGAGGAGTAAGTTCCACTACTTAAATGGTTTTTCACTAATTCAACTTTAGAAGGTGAACCTATATCACAGCTTACTAAACAAACGAAAGTCCAGTTTCTAACAAGTAACTCATTGTTCCTTCTCCTGACCTCGCTTTATCATCGCCACCGTACGCTCTCCCGAGTGCGCGTAAGTTCGCGAGCAGCGTTTTTGACGGCGTAATGTCACACATCGCCCTCCGCGCGGCGCACAAAGCGCGTGACATAAGAGGCTGGCCGTTGCGCAAAAAAGCGGGATGCCCTCGAGAGCGGCGCTCGCGGGTGAAACGGGACCGCGCGAATTTTTCCGCCGACCGCCTCCCTATAATAAAATATGCATATCCCCCGGACTTCCCACGTGATCGCGCGAGCTCTCGGACGATTGCGCAACCGAGCGTGTCCGCGAAAGGCGGCGCGCGCCAGCGGAAACGGGATCGATATCGCGTCAAGTCCCGCCGAGCTTGCATACCGATTTTCGATGCCAGCGAGCCGATTTTCAATCGCCGCGCCAATAAATTCTTGGAGGTCTTACGCGCGCATTGGACAGACGCGGAAGTGCGCCTGTGGAAAAGTCCGCGGTGAGACCTCGACTTTTGGTTGGGCGAGAGGCGTGCTTCGCGCGGTTATTGTTCAGTTGTGTAGAGATTACTTGATGTGCGTGTACGTACTGATAGTAAAGTGCATATTAGCATTGTAATGCTTATCTTCATGTGGATTATCGAACTTTTTGTTGTAAATCCTTTACCGGAGAGATAAATGTTGAATTATATTTATTGAAACAATTACATATAAAATCTGTTATTTATGTAGTACACGTGAATTGTTAATAAAATTAATAAATGTTCTATAATACCTCAATCTACAAAATGAAATACTATATGCAATTGTCAGTGATAGCAGATTATTTATGAATAAAAGTACTCTGTGCTGCTTTCTATTCACTGAGAAAAATAGGAAAATTTACTATAAATTATTTAAGATGAAGGATAAACTGGAAACATGAGAAAAATTACAATTTTTATAGAAAATTTGCCATAAATATATGAGTGAAATTGTAATTTTTTTCATGTTTCAAGTCTGTCCTCCAGCTCCTACAATTTATAATGTTTCCACGTAATTTTTTAGTAATTTTTTAGTACACTAGACATTAGTTAGTTTTATTAAAACTAATTTTCATTTAATATTATTATATTATCAAGTACATTGTTCCCCTACTAAAAACAGTTATCTACCCGTTATATTACAATCAAAGAATTACGATAAAAATACCTCGAAAAATACTACAGCAACATAAGTATGCATCTATAAAAGTCAACATCCTTCAAAATTAGCAACAAAATAGCTTTCATTGCCAAACTTCTTAGCGTTCTCAGTAATAATATATCAGCGCAATCCCAGCCCACGCGATGCCGTAACTTAACATATCTCAAAATTCGTGCCCGAATAAATCATCGGAATAATACGTTTCCGCCGATTCGTTAGCTCCGCGGCCGGTCTCGCGGCGAATTGGCCGTCGATGCGGAATGCGATATCCCGGGCGCAAACCACAGGCGCACCGCGCTCGGGTGCAGCGCATGTATGCACATGCATACACGGCGGCCTCTCGGGGCCGCCGCCACGCCTTTCCCTCGACTCGTCGAGCCGCTCGCGGGTCACCCGAGTGTAAGGAGCCGCGGGTATCGCGGAAGTCTCCCTCTCTCTCCTTCTCCCGGGGGCTAACGGCGAGTTTCCTCGTGCGCCGCGACAGTTATGAATTCATCTCGCGTGCCCGATATTACGTGTGCCCGTGTTCCTACGCGGCGGGGGGGATAGTCGTGACTCGGCCCGATAATGTGTCGTTTGTCGCTCGCGCGGATGCGATGCTAATGCCCCCGCCCGGAGCCCGGGGGACAGATCGCCCCGCGAGCTGCGCTTTCGCCGCGGCGGACGTAACGCTTTGGTCCGATCCGCGTGTGCATTCATTGTTTAATTGCCGCGGCGGGGTTGCGCAATGCGCGCCTCCGGACGGTGGGCGACAGTCGTTTCCCGGAATGTTAATGTATCGTGACTTTTCAATTTGTCCGTTAAATGTTTCTTGGATAACTCGGAAAATGCGGCTTTCCAAGTGAAATGATGCACGCGCGACTTTATTAAAAACGCCGCCGAGAGATTTACCGGTAATTAAAAAGTATGGATCGAAAGGTAATTTTGCAGGGATGATTAAATTTCTTACGAAATATCTCGAACGAATTATAGTAATTATTTATGAAAATTACAGTGACTCCATGTAAAAATTATCAGAGTAACAAACCGTTTTATCATCACGTGTTAATGTGATTTTTCGGTAAAATTCGATTTAATTTTTTCACGATAATTTCTATGCATGTCTATAGGAATAATTTTTATTTTCGTTAAAAAATTATCACACCACGCAGAAAGTAATCATTAATATAAAATAAAAATATAATTTCTAATATACTCCTATTGCCTCCTCCGATTTGTAATGCAAAAGTGACGTACATCTTTGTAATAAAAATTTAACCGTTGCATTGAAAACCACGGTGCGAAACGCATCGAGCTTTTCTTAGCTTCAGCGTAGTCGCGCCGTTTACCGAGGTAAGAATGCTTTTTTCCTCCGACGCTGCGATTTATTAACGCTGTAGGCCTCGCGGTACACGCCAGGAAGTGCATTTTACGAGAAAAACGGAAAAGGCCCTCTTTTTCTCCTGCCGACGGCGCGCTGTTGCGCGCCCGATAAAAGGACGAGTATAAATTTAGCGGATATTTTACGGCTGCGGTTTATTTTCGCGTCGGTACTCTTTTCTAAGTAGAAAACCCAGGATTTCATTGGGACTTAAAATCTGTGTAAATTGATTAGTTAAAATTTTTTGCGATGTTACACGTTTTTATTAAGAAGCCGATTACTTTTATGTAGATGTTTCACGTAATCTTTTCAAATTTAATTAGTTTCGCTTCCTGGCGATACAAAGAAATGCGTTTAAATGTGTTTATATAGTCACGCGAGATTAGAAAAAAATCAAAGTAAATTTGTAGTAAAAAATTGGTTACTTCATTGTGGGAAATGTATACATCTCCTTAAAAATGTATAGGGTTATATCGAATTTCAAATTGCACTTTTATTGATAAGCATCGAAATTTCTGCATAAGCCTCCATTCCCGCTTGATGAAGATTACACAAAAAACCCACATTATTATGATAATATAATACGCTTATGATGCCTTGGGCAACAAACTGGTAATGTACTAATAAGTGAAATTAACCGCTGTAGGTGTAACATCGAAAGTGTAGCAAAAAAAAATTCACCGCGAATTTTTCTCCGTTTCATAATGTATTTCACGCAACAACACATAGGGAAAGGAAAGCCTCTATCTTTCATATAAATATGTGGGGGGCTATAACATTTTAGGAAGTATTAAAAAAAAAAAACTACTTCTGCAATAAAATGAAAATTCAAAATATCGCGCAGACCTCCTATACACTACAAACTTGCGTAAAAATGTTATCGCATCCCACATTGTTCAAACGTAAAATACAATCGCCTTTTTATCACCCAAGTTTCATAAACGAATCGCAACTTTACATCCGCATCCACAGGTCGTATCGCACGCGCAAATATCGATGCTAACTCGATCGCTTATTCACGCACGCGTCGATGATCCTTCCGTCCCGAGGCACGCGCAACACTCGACACGTGATGTTTGGCTTACTTTACCATAAGCAGCCTCGTCCCGTTTCCCCATTTTAGCGTCCACCGCTATTCGATGCGACAATTTTTACCGGTTCACTTTGCGCAGGTGTCATTTTTTTCGCAGCCAACGGGGTGACCCGCATTTCGTTGCGCAAACCGCGCGCGCAGACAAAGTAAAGCAATAACGCGCCTAATGCCGTCGTAAATCAATAGAAATTCGAAAAAAAAGATTAATTTTCACCTATACAATTAACGTCGCGGGAAATCAGCGATTGTTGCGGTAACCCGTCGTCTCCCACAGCGATGCCGGTCTTTTATTCGAAATAAATCAGCTGCCCACTATCTCGGCCGCGCGCACGGAGTAATCAAAATCGCAGTAAATCTCGATGAGAAATTTTAATCCCGACCGGTCGAACGCGCCGGCGCGTGCAATCTTATCGCGGTGCATACCGAGCCGGCCCGCATCAATTAGGCGCGAATCGACGAGCTCATTGTTCGAGCGATTAGCGCGAGGTGCGTACAAGCGCTTCCTGAAACGCGGCTACCGGCGTCCGGAGATTCGCCCGCGGCCTCGTGAGAATTTCCTTCCCGTTTCTCGCGTCCTTTTTTCGTCTCCTCGAGCGCAGGTTGAGCAACGTCCTATATCCGAAACGTCGAGTCGCAGAGGGTGGGTCTGGGGGAATTTATCGCCTGTTTGCGCTCGTCGATCGCCGCTGGATTTATTACGCCGTGAGCGCTGGATTTTTCGATAGGCGCCCCCCGGGCTACGGCTGACTTTGGCCCTGGCAGCGGCCTGCGACAATTCAAGGCGGAGAGCGCGACAGGGAACAATGGGCGGCTCTCGCGGTCTTAATCAAACGGCGAGATAAACCATAAGTACACTTAATAATACGCCTACCGTGCTTTAGGGTACTTTTAAACTAAACGCCGTTTCGCAACGTACGCACGCGTTTACATTTCTTTTAATCGTTTCACAAGTGCGAGGTCACACCTTTTTTTGTCATTATACATTTTTTTTATTAATGATCCTGACAACAAACAATTTTGGGGTCGGAATTGGGCAAGCTTTTGTCTCGGAGAAAATTATGTAAGGGTCACTTCGTTTGGATTATCATTTTCTTAATAGGATTATAATTGTGAACAAATAATGCGCGTTTTGCAATCTCAATCGCGCCGCGCCGGGAAAAACTCGTATTTTTTGAATTAATTCGGATACCCGAAACGCGCGTATCGCTCGATAATCAAATAATCGAGTACCAACAAATTCAAATGAACGATATTTCATTATTCGTTATTACGCGCGACCGATGAATATTCAGTGGCGGCGCGGTAAAATTGCGGCGTCTTAACGTAATTAACCTCTGCTTCTGGTTTGTCGGGTCAACCGTTTCACAAAAGCCTTCTCCTCGATTTCGTAACTCGCGCGTGAATAAAAAAGCCTCAAAATTTCTAATCGTACCTACGCATAAAGCCCGCCTTTACGGCTTCGTCCGAATCCCCGAAAACCCGTTAGCGCGAGGTACGCGGGTCCCCCGCGTAACGCGCCCTCAGTAAACGTTTGTCATTACGTCTGTGTACGCTTCGGCCGAGTAAAAAAGAAATTCCGGCGCCTCGCCCAGATTTTTCGGTGCGTCCGGAACCGCGCGACCGTCTTTTCTCTTTCGAGAGCGGCACCGAGAGCACAGATCGACCGATTTAGATCGTCGACTTTTTATTTCCACCGCCCGCTTTTCCGTCTCTCCTTTTCCTGGTTCTCGAGGCGGCCCCGCCTCGCGCCGACTTGTGTGCACGTTCGCGAAGTACACGGTCCCGCGACCGCCCGCCTCGCGGGATCTCGCAGCTGCTCGGTCAGCGAGGTAGGAGGAACGAGGAAGAGAACAATTTGTGAACTTATTTCAATGATTAATTATTTCTTAAATTTAACTAGATATACTGTTTTAAAATGAAGTAAAGATAATGTAGTGTTTGTAAAAATATTCATTTCCTGTTTAAAAGTTTTGTTAAATAAAATAAAATTCAGTTTATAATGATTAATTAATTCTTGTAATTAATTTATTTTATAGCGGGCGTAAAGACGGTGTTATTACGATTTTTTATTTCCTGTATTAAAATTGTAAGTGTTTTTTTAAAAACAAACGCTTTAAAAGAATAAATAAAGTCATTTAATTATTGCAGTGATAAATATTATTTTTTATTGTTCCACGTACGATGAGACCACTACGGGCTGTAATGAAAACTAAAAATAACAAGTGTAATAATATAAAGATATAGATTTTCAATTTACGAAGTAAATTAATCGATTTTAATCGTACTCTATGCTAACGTAAGCTACTTTGGATGATTATTATTAAAGAATGCCAATGCAGAATTTTATGAGTTGCACGTGCAGTAAAGTTTTCTAAGTCAATGGAAAAGAAACGGAGAAAAAAATCGCTTGGACTCGCTCCAACATTTTGATATCGCAGCGGCATTTAAACGTTGAGTCACATTGAAAACATTTCCCACTTAAAAGCTATTTATAAATTCCACTTGCATTTAATTCCTTGATTCCGTGAAAAACATACACCAAAGGCTCGCTCGCGCCGGTGCTGATAATCGCTTGGCATATTCACCAACCAGCCTTTTCCCAACAGTCCAAAATGTAACCTTTTCGGCCAAAGTGGCGACTGCCACTGACGGGGGGTAGCATTAGTCTAAAAAAAAATATCCCGTCAGCCTAATCTACGCAGAAATCTCATTTTCGAGGAGCCTGACGCAAGGCGATATAGGCGCGATATCAGGATGGCGTAACAGGTGGCATTGTGCTCGAAATTCGTGTCCGTACTGTGGGTACCGGGACAACGATACGCCGGCCGCTGCAAGCCGCTCGTCGGCCGCGGGGACTCGATCTTGAACGCCGGCTCGCGGGAGAGCGCGCGGACCGCCAGCGGAAAGAAAAATTACACGTAAACCGGTTTCGGTCGTCGTGACGCAATTCTGGAATCGGACCGATGTATACACCACCCGGCGCGGCCGCTTCGGCTTATAATAATTGCAATTATGCCTTGATTATTGCCGTGACTCGCGGAATACGAGACCCGGCTCGCCGTGAGAGCGAGATCTGTACGAAGCATCGAGAAGAGCATTAATTCACGGTGTTGTCGAATTTTCGAAGCGGCGCCGCCTTATTGTTTTCGACGCTTTTCCCGCAATATTTATGCATCGAGATCGGCGATATTACAAAATCGACCATTAAAATGTAGATCGCAATTGAGAAAGAAGCGGTTTTATGGATTTTCCAAAGACAAGTTTTCTTTCCTCGCCGAGGCGCAGTTATTTGCCGGACTTTAATAAGAAAATTACATTCGCTTCGGTATTTAGACTAAACTGTAGCGCACTTATTCATCCGGCAAGAATTCACGTAGCGGGCTTTTTGCCGGCTAAACTTTGACCCGAATCGCGATTCAAGGCGAGTGCGAAGAAAGCGCCGGGCTAATGAGTTCGCTTTTCAAAATTCCAATCGAGACCCCCCGCTATCTCATCCATAAATCACTTGTATCCCGCTAAACAACACGACGCAACGAATCCGTAACTCCGAAACGGAACACTTATCGCGTTAAATCAACCGGATTCAATTTTCACTCCTATTTTACAGTTAGATCGTTGAAAGAATCCAATTTGACTCGACTCTGCTGGATTGAAATGTGACTCTTGTAGAATCAAATGATCCCTCTATACAGATGTAGTGCATTGTTTTAATTTCACTTTTAGTGTGAAAATCTTACTCTCAAAATGTGGAAGAGTGAAAAACCATTTGAAGCAAGTAATAACTGAGCTAATCGAGCTTAGAGTGGCTCAGTTTTTTCTTGAAGAGTGATTTTTTTAATTTTTTGCTCCTACATTGTGGGAGTACTTTTATAGAGTTACTTTATTAACAGAGTAGACCTGAAGAAAGCGATAAAAAAATCTCCGAAACGTCGCGTCGTAAATTTATTTTAATTGACTGAAAATGTCAATCGCCTTTTCCTTACTATTATTAACAGATTAGTTCTAAACCTTTCTCTCTAATTTCGACTGAAAATTTGACTCCATTGGAGATAAAACTTCACTCCAGCCGATTTAGCGTGTACCGCAGTATCTCGAGATCTTGCAGTCTGTCCATTAAAAAAATCGGCAGGAGAAAAAAAAGGTGGAGCCCCGTTCAAAGTGTCTCACGGAGGGCCAGCGGGCGTAACCCAGTTTGCGGCTCCCTTGGACTCCGATTGTTTTCGCAATTTTCCGCGCGCGCGCGCGAGAGAGAGTCTCGCCTTGACCGGGCGACCTCTCGCGCGACGGCGCGCCTCATTGTCA
Source organism: Eurytoma adleriae (assembly GCA_900480045.1). Taxonomy (NCBI): domain Eukaryota; kingdom Metazoa; phylum Arthropoda; class Insecta; order Hymenoptera; family Eurytomidae; genus Eurytoma; species Eurytoma adleriae. Next base: position 30,735 of record UXGC01000399.1, read on the forward strand.
GCGCCAAAAAGGGCGATTCTAATCGGGCGATCGTTTATAAGCCGCCGCGGCGGATGCTGTGCGTTACGCGCGACGCCTGTCTACGCCCGCCTCGGCGCCTTTCAGCCCGCGGCTGTAATGTGACTGGCGCGCGTTTCACGGGCGGTTTATCGCCGCTTTTAAATGGGTATACCCCTTTTTTCGCAGAGGCGCGCGGATTTTCTCGGCGAATTGATTGTTTTGCGAAAGTCCGTTGCAAAATGTGGATACGTACCGTGTGGGTTTGAGTTTGCTTTGTGAAGGAAATTGACTTCCGCTCGCTTTCGATGATTAGGTATTTTTTATCTTCGCCTGCTCGAAGAGAGAATAAAGCAATTTCTTTGAACTCTGTTTTGTTACACTATGCTTTTTCGCGGAGAATTTTCATTTCGTCCGAGATCGACATTTTTTGTTCTAGCGGAGCAAGTGTACCGTGGTTTTGCGTGACTTGCGAAAGGTACTTATCCTTTTATTCGCAATTAGCGAGATGAAATTCGCGGAGTTCTTAGACACGTGATATAAATTCGCTCTGGTAATAAAACGTTAATCAATCTAAATTTTTTACCCGTCGTCGCTTTTGAAAGACGAGCTAATTGCCGAGTCAAAAACCGATGTCGTTTATGGTTTTCGTCGCTGTCCCATTGAAATGGTTCAAATTCAAATTAAAGAAAGGAGTTTCCTCCGAAAGAAAGAGGCAGAGAAAAAAATCCCACTTTCATCATCGCATTTTTTATTCCACACCGCGCCACACGACGTCGCGCTTTTATCGTGTATCTCGAAGTGCTCGCGAGTAAATATTTTTAGAAAGTCGCGCGTATTGTTGCTCTCGATATATTTTTTCACGGCGATTTGAAAGTGTTTACGATAAATAACGAGCGAATTTGTCGAAAGCAGCCATTACTCACGCGCCGAAATAAAAGAAACCCGCGAGCGCGTTGCGTAACGATTATGAATTTTTTTTTATGTAATTACCCGAAGCGTAATTGGCGAATCCGGTGTGCGTACACACCGACGGAGGAAAACGATCGTCCCCGGGAGCTTAGGTCGACCGGCTCAGGAACCGATCTGGCCTTGGCACTCCGCTATCTCCTTCTTTCTCTCTTTCCCGCCGGCTGCTCGGCCGCGCCATATTAAATGTATCTCACGCTCGGCCGCGACACAGAGCACGCGGGGGTACGTGCGGGCTCGCGTTTTATGAAAGAGGTGAAAGGCACGCCCAGGAGATCGGAGGTATAAGGGGCCTCCGAAAGGCGGCGGCTCCCGCGCGCCCGAGCACGCGCAGCACATTTTCACCGATATATACACATTGTGCAAAAATCGCAACGTACACGTCGCCGCTGCGCTTGTGCAACGGGCCGCCGCGCCGGACGGCCCTTTTTTTTTTTTGTTCGTCGTCACTCCGCGGACCGATAGTCATCGGGCGATCGATATAGCGCCGCCGCGCGCTTTGAAAAATGACAAGTTTTGTAATTGATATTGGACGGACAATGCGCCTAGACAGGCCCCGTCCGAGCCGTTTCATTCGGAATAAAGGGAGTTAATAGTCCGATTGCATTAAGAGGTCGAATTCTTTTCGAGCCCGGTTTTTCGCTAATGATTATCGAGTCCGATTTATAATTCGATTGAGATATACGTTGCATAATTGGGCGTACGCTTTATCGGGCGCGCCGTTTGTTCCGATCTTAATTTGGGCGGCTGTGTGCTTTCTTGGGGGAGCGAGTGACCTACTCGTGATTTCGCGTAAAATTCAACGGCTTGTTAATTTTCGTCGGGTCTCCGGACGGACTTTTTGTCGAATCGTTAGTCGGTTTATTAGCGTGACAAATTGTTCCTCCAACGACACGTGCACCGCGCGCTGCCTCGGACTTAAAAACTTTACACTCGTCGCTCTCGCTTTATAGCCTCTAAAACACTTTGATACATTGCTATCCTTCGTTTGACTTTCCTCCCGCGCTAAAAGAACCGCGCAAATTTAAACGCTTTTAACCGAGCCGCCTTGTAAAACCAAATGAGTGGACTCTTAATTGCCCGACTTTTCGTCGCGCCTACTTTTATTTTTACGCCGTGCTAAATAAGGCTATCGTGTTTTACCGCCCGCGATTCACCGTCTAAAAAAAAACGCTTCAGGTAGCAGGCCCATACTTTTTATAAACCATAAAAAAATATTGAGCATCGCTCTCCTTTTTCGCATAGAATGAAACATGATAAAAATCATTATAAATTTTTCACAGAGCAAAATTCTTTATTAAAAATTTCAATAGTCTATTTTAATGTCCCCACAGGCTGATATTGTTCTAAAAATTATAATAGTTTCTTATAAAGTTTACTAAAGTTGGGGTCAAATTTGTTGGATTTCCAGTAAATTTTAAAAAACTACTATAATTTGTTCTATAATGTTAGTCTGTGAAAAAAATTTCAATTTCATCTTTCTGCATCAATTTTTCTCAGTGCAGACTCGCGATATCCTCCGTTAACAACGAAATAAAGGTGCGCAGCGGATCAGGAAAAGGCAGGGGTCGGGATTTCCTCGTGTTGCAAAATAGCGCGGACGCGGCAGATGATGCCCCCGTAGCCGCGCAAGCGGCGCGGCATTACGCGCCGCGGCCGTTATCCAATTTGGCTTTACGCTTTCGGCCCCGCGGCGCGTGCACGCTCGCCTGGGCAGGATTAATTTCTCCCGCCGGGGCGAAAACCGCGACGACGCGCGCCCCGATCGCCGTAACGCGGGAATTACGAGGCCGCGTTTATTTGCGCCGATCCCGTTACCCGAATTCGCGCCTTCGTAATCGCATTCAAATTAATAAGATCGCTTCGCGCTCTGCTCATCGCCGGTTACGACGCGCTCTACATAATCTCGGCGGATTATTGAATCCCTTTTCTCTTTCTTTTTCGCGGGAGTTGATTTCGCGGAATTTATAAGTATAAAAGTAACATTTTCTACGATTAGTATTTTACCGATGGTAATTAGCTACTTTAATTAAATGTGTGCTTAATGTTTATATGTTGGATAATGTATGGAGGAGTGTATTAATAAAGTTTGACGGTTAAAAGTTTTTTAAGACGAGCAGCTTATTAAGGTGAGAAAAGCAAGCTTAATGTGCTAAAAGATAATGAATGTCCCATAAAAAGTGACGACCTTGTTATTTTCACTATTAAGGTACTTTTTTTCGAATTATTTCAGCACTTTTATCTTGCGTAATTTTTCCACGCATTCCTCGAAGTATGAGAACTAATTTTTTGAGCTTTCAGATTCCACATTTTCATAATCGCGTGGCACTATTACTGCATGCTAATCTTTTTCTAATCGGCAAAAAAAAATCTCCCAACAGTCAAACTGGAACCAGTCCGTAAAACATTAAATTCATTCGCCATCTACTTACGAAAAATAATTGCCACTCTTAAAGACCCGCGCTGCAGGCTATATAAAGACACTTAAACGCCCATCACTTGCAAGTGCCGTATTTCATCTTTAATAACCTGCCTCAAAACGGTGAACTTGTTTCGCGTACCCAGCGATCGGCGGCGTCGACTCCGCTCGATTGGGATCGTTGCGTCGGAAACGCGCGTAGATTCGCGCGGCGAGATAAGCGCGCGACACGCGCCTTTCTTGTTTTTTTACTTGCCCGTAGCTCGCGGCGAGGGAATTGCGACCGGATCGGCAGCCCCGAGGTGGGTGGATTTTTTTCTCCATTTCGAATTCTCGCCCGCATTGGAGGAATTAGAAAAGTCCGACGGGGAGTGCACGGTTGCGAAATGGGTGTATATTGACACCGCTTCCCCTTGCGTCACGTCTCGTACCCGCGACCCGTTCCCATTCAACCATTAGCGCCTGAATTTTTGAATGAATAATGCCTCACTGTGTCGAGGTTTCAAGTGTGTGAAAATCCTCTCGGGAAATTTCACCGTACTTGCAACTACTTGAAAACGCTGTGTAATACTTTAAATTTGTAACGGCGCACCGTTTTGTTTCTTTATTGGACTTCGTTTTCGTCCTTTCTAATAAACTGCATATATTTGAATACATTTATTCCTAAGAATTTAATTTATTCTTTTAAAAAAATGTGTTTAGTAAAAATCTGCATCGATGATTACACTAATTGCAAGTGGGGAACATTTTAATCGTAAGAAAGTATGCTAAAAATTTTAATCAAGGCATTATTATTACATTTTTCCACATATCATCGCCATCGCATAATAATTGTCATTAACTCCTTAGCTTCATTGTAAGCCAGCCTCGGCGTGCGTTGCGACACTCCTTTCGCTGCTCAACAATCGAAGCGACATTCTTTTTTTCCACCAAATACTTCCTAGTCAATCCCCCCGGCGACAGTGCCGTTCGTTCACAATCGCGCCGCGAAACCCCGACGCCCGGCGAAAAAAGGGAGAAATCGCCGAGGAATCCGCTAAAAACGGCCAGCCTCCCGCGAGGACGGCGCTGGAAAAAGGTCGTTAAAAGAGAGGCCGGTGCAACGGAGGAGGGGGGAGGAGAGGCGCTAATAGAGAGCCGGGAAAACACCTTGGCATTGACCGGCTCGCTCTGCCGCAGCCGCTCGGCTTATGCCCCTTGCGTAATCCCGCTCTACTCGTCTCGATTCCTCGCCGGCGCAAATCACCGCGCCGCGCGTCTCCGCCCCGCAGACGCTGCACGCGCTTTTACGAGCAACAATTACACCGAGGCTTAGAACCGGCCCGCGCGCGATCCTCGCCGCCTTTTTTCTCGCAGCGAATTGCCGCGGCTAATGCTTTAACGGGACACTCGATAGCCCGGCGATCGTTCAATTAGCTACTTGCACTTGGGTGCCGCGGCTGTCGTCGCGGTAATTCGAGACTCGCGAATGATTCGTGTAACGATTCCGTGATTAATGCGATGGAAATCGACTTTCTTCATACGACCGTTTTAAACGGCTGCGAAGCAAAAATTCGGCCGCGAGTTTTTGCGTTTGCGCGAAAGGCTGCTATTTACTTGCCGCTGCGAGCAAAACATACGGAAGTCGGGGAGAGATATGTAAAGCAGTGTAATCTAGGGGCCTATTAATCAACCGTACGCAGCGTGTAAAAAGTACAAAAACTCAGTTGACGCGAAACGGTACATATTATATATTACAAATACGAGACATTAGCCTCTCGCGGTAATAAAACAAGCGTAAAACTGTCGTGCACGTCTGTACGCATGAAACTTTGAAAGTCATCTTCCGGTGTACCGATACCGCTACCGGCCAGTAACATCGAATCACGCTGTAAAATCCTCCGTACGACGACGACCACGCGTTCATCGACACGCCGCCGTGAAAACCTCGTGTCGTACAAACGAGCGGGACTCATCGCGGCGCCTGTACCGTCGATCTCCGCGGCCTCCGGAGACATACGGCAGGTACATAGGAAAAGTTTTTTCCTCCGCCGGCGGGACTTTTAAAGGGAAAGAGATGCGAATCGCTCCGGGCCCATTGTTCGCCAGCTGTCCTTTTGCGTGCGTTCGCTCTTTTCGCCTTAATCGTCGCCGATCGTCGGTTCTGGTTTCGCGTTTTTTTTTATCGCGCGCGTGCGTTGACGCCGCGGAGATCTCGCGTGCATTGTGTGCTCCGGGGACTTTGAATTATGTAGACAAGCATCTCCGCGTGTAGCTTGTGAGAAACATTCTTCTTTTATCGAGTGGGACTCGTTGAGAAGTCAACGCACTCGGCAATTAATTGTCGTTCGTTTGTTGTTAAGTAGTAATTTGATCAAGATTCTTCTTCGCTTCTTTTTTATTCGAAATCAACAAAGTTTTTGCGAGTCTAAAATAAAAACATCTTAATAGGACAAATGTGACACTGAACGTCGAAACTGTCGGATCGGTTTAGTGGGAAAACAAAACGTTTAGTGCAATCACGTGTCTTGAGTAAGTAAAATCTGACAAACAAGAGCTTCTAAGGCTTTTTTAATAACCAATAAAAAAACTGTAAAACTTAATGAGATCTATTTAAGTTAATTATCTTTTAAAAGTTTGTTTAACCAAAAAATTAGTGCATTCGACTGGTTATTCATTTCACGCCGTTGCAAATTATAAATAAATATGTTTGTTATCACTAATTAATGTTAAATCAATTTATAATTTCTTAATAGATAATTATTATTTAATAATCGACAAAATGCAGGTTAATTATTATTTTAATAATCGATGAACCAAATAAACCATTTATAATTCCGGGTTTCCATTAGCGATAGTAATATTTCTGATGTTCTTCAAATTTTTCGCGCTATATAACGGTATACACGCCAAGAGCAATACTTAATATGGTTCAAGATGAGCCACGACCGCTTAACTCTTCAAATGTTTATGTAACCGCACTGCGTTAAAAAGTGGGTTAATTCGAGTACCCAACAAGGTTAACATTCCGACTTTTATTTACATAGCAATTAACGTTTGTTTGGCGAATTACTGCGATCTAACTCCTTACGTGGGATGTAGAAGAAACGGATGGGACTGTTTCTTTTTTCGATTAAATATCGGCATTAACTGTGTGCACTCAATAAATCGTGACTTACATTGTTCAACAGTGATAAACTTATTTAAAATTTCATGAAACTTTAGTTACTTAAATTGTTTTTGCACGTTAGTATCTTACGTTTTTTGTAATCAAAGCCGGTTATTTTAATTTCGTTTTGATTAAATTTTACGTGACCTTCGTGAACACAAAGATATTATTTGTATAATGCTTTTAAACATGAAACCTTTGAATATACCAATAATAAAAACTAAAAGTTAACTTGTAATAATAAAATATAATTCAAATTCATATCTGATATGATAACTAGTGTTGATGATAATATTTAATTAATTGTAATCTTGGTATTGTTTATTTGTATTAATTTCTAAAGTGCATTTTATTCCTTTTTTAATCTAAAAGTTCAATGGCATCGGCAAGACGTTTATGTAATAACTGGCTATGAATTTTTATGGGTATGCATTGACTCCCATTCGTTTATTAGTGTTATCGATTTCCCATCACAAAATACTATTTTACAACCACAAGTCAATTAACCGTAATTGAATATAAGCATCATTTCATCACGTTTTTTTCATCTCCCATTCAATGCTAAAGATATTAACTCCAAAAAGATTACACAGTGATATGATAAAAGTTATAGAGTTACTTTTGCGGCAAGAATTTTCGATCTATATTTTCGAAAGTAAACCGAATTTTGTAATGTTTCAAAATGACGAAACGCGAAGTAAAGTCGGCCCGTAAGTATACACACATTGTGGTCGGAATAAACACGACCTTTTTTTGGTGATTATTACGTGGGTAAACTCGCGCGAGGCGGCGATAATTTACACCGCGTCGCCCGATGCGGACGAATTTTCTAGTTCATTTGACCGACAATTACATCCGAACGGATGAACCCGGGGGGAAAAAAGTGAGAGAAAGGTTTGGAAAATCCATCGAGAGCATCGTAGATGCACGTATACGAAAGAAAAACACCGGAAACAATAATTTCGAAATTGTAGCCGACGAGTTAATGGTGTGTTCGTTAATATTTTTCTTTTTGAACTTCCGCCTCCTACATAGGGGAATGCGTGAATTTTTCGCAAAAAGAGGAAGGTAAACGTCTTGCATCCGCCCCATTAAAGTCTCGCAAATCTACTGTGGAAATTAAAAAATTAGCCGGAGGCTCGCGTTTACCGGTTACTCGCATGGACATTTGCTTAAACTAAACCACAGTGAAATCGCATTGATTGAGGACCGCCTAAAACGGGAGAAAACTCGTGGGTTCTTTCTTTTTTCTCGCAAATAGCGCTCTAAACTCTTAGCTCATAAATGAAACTCTGCTGAAATGCAACGAAGTCGTTCGAAATAAAAGTGCGCTGCATCCGCGGAGCATAAAGTGTTAGAAAAAGTCATATTTTATGGTTGCATAAATGTTTATTTACGCAACATTAAATATTGCCTTTTTCAATAGACTCGCACTTTTTATGAGCTAATTCTCTGCAGCTTCTGCGTTTAAATGTTTTATTATATGCAAACTGAAAGATATTTCCTCGTATAAGATTAAAAGAAACCTACAATTTACTACCAATAACTACTTGAACAATTTTTTTATCGACAATACCATTATGCAATTCGAAAAGATAAAATATAATTTATAATAAATAATATACACATTTTAATTGTCCTGGCGTTTTTATGAGAAATTTAACAAGTAAAACTGGCTTTGAACTAGTTAAAAGTGCAAAGAACCGTAATGACGAAATAGTGTAACAATTTTACCACGCATTTTAATCTTAATTAATTATACTTTTATTGCGAATTTTATAAATTTACAGCTTCAACAGTAATTAAACGTCCATCCGGTATTTCCAGTCATATTTAAAAAACAACAACTACACATACCTCTTTGAAATTGTAAATTTTATGTGCATTTAACAATCTTATTTTATGCGGTTATCTAACGATGGCTTCGAAATAACCTACACTGTTCAATCTCAATTACCATCAATTATCTCCTCTTATTTCAATACAGATCTGGTTCGCGTTTTAAAAATCTGCTGAATAATGTCGTCGAAACATTAATCCCCGCCGAACAATGACTCCTCAAAATAATTGGCTTTTTAATAGCTTCCTTACAATTTCTTCGGCGATACGCTAAAAAAATAAACAGAATATCATTCGGCCGATTACGACATCCCGTGCAGGGCAAAAAAAAAATGATCTAACATTGTGTATTACATAAATTGTGTATGGCGAAAAGTGCGTATAAAATTTACGAACACACGGATTGCTTTCGCGAAGTAAATATAGCAATTAACGTAATATAAGTGGAAATGCAAACGTAAATAGTAACATTTGCATGTGGAAATTATGTTCTTGCCACAGAATATTTTCTCATGAATGTGATAAGAGCAAACATTTGAAGGTTGTCTATTCACAATTTCGAAACGACGTAGAGTTTCATTTCCATTAATTAGTTCGTTAGGAGTACAATGCGCCAATCCATTAATTTTCAAGCGATTTTTTAAAAAAATGTCCCATTAAAAATTAACAACTATAGTCTTTACCTAAGCTGGAACAAATTCTAAAATAAAAAATTTAACATACCGTAAAATATAAACGCAACACGTTTGTTTATTTATCAGAGAAACTCCGCAGTTCTCCAATCGATATAGAGCGCCGTTAAGTCCGCCGAGCGGTACCTAAACACCATTGCAGGTGTAAATATGAGCGTGTTAAAAGAGAGTTTCCCCGGCGATCGCACGATCCTCCTCCAGAAAGCGGCCCAGCTTCTTTCCAGCTCGGGCATCAATGAAGCGTGAAACATAGTTTTCAGCCGTTAACCTGCGCCTCCTCCGTTCTCACATTGCACAAGCCATCTTTCTCTCTCTCCCGCTCGATTCCCACCCGGGCATATCCTCGGACGCTCGATTCGCGGCCGCGTGCACCCTTTCGCGCGTCTTCGATGAGTCAGAGGCGCGCGCGCGCGCGGCGCCCCGATCTCGCGTGCGCCGGTGAACATTTTTCGAGGCCTCCTTCTCCCAAAGTCATCGGCTAATTATTTTTATCCCCGCATTCCGCGCGCGAGCCGGGCGCATTCCCACGCCTCGCGAGCCCGCGTGTACACGGGCGCAGGCCGCCGCGTCAATTTCGCGCCACCGCTCACACCACGTGCGCGCGCCCCTCCGGTGTGTGTACAAACCGAGGCGGCGGGACGTTAATCGCCCGGCCGGACCGATAATTCGACACCGGGGAAAAATCCTTTATGTAACGAGGTACACAAGCGGCGGGGTTTTAGATCCGAAAGAAAGAAACGCTCGCTGGCTCGATCGGGGATAGAGATCGATCGATTTACCGCGGAAATTCATTGAGATGGGTCTTTTTAATTGGGGCTGCACTCGCTCCGGCCGGCGGACCGAGTTGCGAAGTGAAAAGTCTTCGTAAATGCATATTCTGGATCGATGTCGTTTAAGTATAGGATAAAAAACGGCAACTGCGCGTCGGAAATAGGGTGAACTAGAAGTCTCACGCGCGAAGGTCGCGTAGAAGTCGTAATTTTTATTTTTATAATGTACGCGCCTTTGAGTTTCAAAAGAAACTTAATTTTAGCCAAGTTTCGGCAAAGGAGTGACTAACGCGCACGTGTTACAATGTATCCTTTACGCAATTTCACGCTGACAAAACAAATACCGTATAAGTTTCTTGTACCTCGTAATATTTAAATCGCCGCTACACGAGTCGCAGGATTCAAACCCGAATCATAAATACAAAACGGTTTTTCCTTTTGTCTTGGAGTTTCAAAATAGAAACTGCAATAAAGTTTCAGTTACCGCAGCGGCATTTTCGTTTCCATCGTTTTCAAGTGCGCGATCCGGCCGTTGCGGTGCTCCCCGCGCGTAAAACTTGCGCGCCCAAAGTGCCGGGCATCGTAAAATCCACCGGCGGCGCTCCATTACCGCCGTTTTATTATCATTATGTCACGCGCGGCGCGGGAGCAACCGAGGGTATAATTGAATTTTCGCCCACCTGGATGCGATCTCCTCGGGATTTACGGGGCCGCGACGCGGAAGGAGCGAGCCGGAATGCGAGCGATTGCGGCAACGCGAAAAAAAAATAAAATCACGGCGCGCGTGTCCGGTGGGCTTAAAGGTCCGACCCGGGCGCGTCGCTTTCAATTTCCCGAGGTCTCCGGGAAAAAGTGAACGTTTGCTCGGCCGGAATACTAATCGCCGCGCGACAATACTTTCGAGAAACGCGAAAGCTTTTCGATCGGTGCAATTCACTTTCGAGACAATGGCGACTGATGCTGAATTACTTTAGCGCAGGCTTTTTCCGAATTGCATATACAGCTCAATGCGTGCTTGATTGATTGATGAAAGGAATAGTCTCTTTTGAGAAACGAAGGAAAAGAAAGACAAAAACGTTATTTTTTTTTAAGAAATAGCATTTATCAAGTCCCGCCGCCTCGAGGAAACTAGTGAGTGTCCATAAAACAGCGGAAGAGTTGATCTCGTAAAACGAAGAAAGTACACAAACCGTGCCTCGTTGACAGTGTCAATAACTCGCTGCAATTATTTAAAACAAATTCGCGATTTATTTAATCTCCGCCTTGCTAACTTTACGAGCCACTCGAGCAAATTCGGTGGCGCCGCAGTCTATTTCTTTTTCTGCTCCCGCCTTTTTGCCTCCTTCACGGCGCTGGCGCTTAATAACAGCCGGCCGGCTCGGCGGGTGTAATTGCGGCGGGCGAGGAAGGAAGCCGCGGCGAGGAGAGATCGATTTCCGGTTAAAATCGACAGACGCGCGAGCGGCGGGGGGGCTCTTTTTTCGCGACGAATCGATTGGCAATCAGCGATAATGACCCCGCGCTCCGGTGCGCCTGCGCATTGTGCGTCGCGTTCGCGTTCCCATAGCCGCATGATTCCCGAACTGCATTAGAATCCGCCGCCCGTCGTACGCGACTTTCTCCCCGCGGCTTTCGCCCGCGCGCCGAGCGACGCTTTTCGCATATATTTTCATTAAGCACCCGCGCTAACGAGTGCGACGTGCATGCACTTGTCGCTTTGCTCTTGCGACTCTTTTTTCCTTTGTATTCTTTGCATTCGATTGTGTTTGTATGTATGTGCTATTTTTTTATGGAGTGGCTGCGATAAGGCGAAGTGTGGGATTGGGAGGTTAATTATGCGCGGTTTCGGCTAATTGGCAGTTTTGAAATGATATTTCCGGATTTGCAACGAAATTAGGCCGATAAACGAAGGTGACATAATCGGTGGGTCTATGTTAATGAAAATTATGAAGACATTTTTAAGCACATTGCACTACTTTTCTTCGAAAATTTACTTTACGCAACGAGGAAATCGTAAATTTTGCAACAAATATGCACTCGTTATTTATTATCATTACTCATTACATAATGAAATAAAAACAGCCCCGCGCGAATTATTTAAATTAAGAAACGCAAAGTACAATGTCGGTGCGCGTTTTAATCCCACTCTCGTTAAGCCGCGACGCATGGATTTCATTAAACGTCGAAATCGGCTGCGGTGAGACGCAAAGTGCGCGTAAAAACGAGGGGATCACAGTTGCTGCGTCACCTAATGGTCCGCGCTGAACTCTAAAACACAGTCCGCGAGGAATTTAATTTTTTTCTTCGCTTCTCACTTGACGCGCGTTAAGTGGCCTTGTTTCGATTGACTCCGGCCGCGGCCGTTTCCCTCGGTGTCTCCGCCCGATAGGATCGAATATTGCCGCGCGATACACATCCATTGTCTGTCCGTGCGTGGAATTCTCCGGGCCCATTGTTGTCTCCCTGCAGCCGCGCGAAGGAGGGTACAGCGCCGGAGCCGAGAAAGAGAGCCGGAAACCGGCACAGCCGCTTATCAGCCGTGCGGTCCGCTTGCGCAATTATGTATACGCGCGGACGCGTTTATTCGGAGCGAAAAAGAGAGAGCGCGATCGGAGGAGCCGGTGCGCGATCCCCCGTGGGTAGGGAACTAAGCGCGACGTCGACAGGAAGACAGGAGGTTTTGATGCCTCGACTTCACGGGTTATTATAATTTCGCTCGAGATCCGATGGGTGGTATATATGAGTTTGCTCGTAAGAGATTTAAATTTTCACCGCTACTCTCTCTCCTTCTCTCGCCTTTTGCCTGTCGAGCTGCTGGACGTCGACCGTGTCACTTGCCCCGGCGAGGCGCCGGACGCTTGTTTCACGATCGAAAGTAGCGATTTTAAAGCCGAGGATCTAATTTAATTAGCAATAAATTTTACGTAATGTGTGCGTTACTATTTACGATCGCAAATAAAGAGAGCCACTTTTAGCAGTGTTGCGCGGGATAAAAGCGCATATCCTGCGGAGCGATAAATAATTCTTATTGCGAGTCAAATCAACATCAATCATTCAATCTTCGGGCGCAGTGTGAGAAATTTATCACGGAGCTCTCAGCGCTGCAATTTAGGCGGCGAGTTAAACGATTCGATATAAAACTTTTATCAGATTGGCGAAAACTTCTTTCTCGCGGGATAAAGAGAAAAATATGGGCGCGGGAGGCTTGAAGCACTTACTTTCGTCGAATTTGTAGAAAAACAATGTATTTATCGAGGGGTTATTCATTTCATTGTCAATCACTAATCACTTTCATTTAAAAAAGTGACTTTGCAATACTTTTTAATCGACGTACAAATAATTTTCACACGATGTACATAAGCGGATTTGCGTAAATCTCGGAAGACCTTTTTTTTTAACGCATCAGGTTAAATTCTTGAACCTCGCATTAAAGTGTCAGTCGATGACGGAACGTATTAGGGAAACGTCGCTTGCTGTAAACAAAGTGTTCCGTAAACGATCGAAGCGGTCGACAGAAGTTAATTAGCACATACACTTTGTTTCTCCCTAATTTCCTTGCACCTAAGCTTCTCTTCCTCGCGTCATTCGTGTCCAGTAGGCTTACGCTTACGTCGGGCAATATTTTCTTACGAAATGACTCTTAACACCCCAGTCGCCGCTGGAAAGTTATAAAGCCGGGCGAGTCTCATTGTGCAGTGGCTTCGCTTTTCTCTCTCTCTTCCTCTCTCACAAAGACAAGCCAAAGGGGACTTATCAGCCGCTGATCGCTCGGGCCTCCTTTGCTTTTTATTCGTCCGTCAGCGCCCCTCTCTCCCTCTTTCTCGCTTCGCACAAAGCCCGCGCGGATTTTCACGAGGAACGTATATACGTACAGGTAGGTGCACACGCCTATATCGATCCTCGCCACGCTGAAATCCCGATCTCGATTATGCAACGTTATCGATACATTTATCGCGGACTCGCCAACAGTGCCGCCGCACACGGACGGGCGAGCACGTGCACGTGCACACACTCGCACACCCGCCCGCGGCATAATCAGATCAGAGCCTTTTCGGAGGCTCGCGCGCGCGCACATGTGATAGAGTGAAAGTATTACTCGAGCGAGGCGGGCTGGCGCGCGGCAGGTTGTAGGTGAATGCCGCCGTGTACACGGATACACGCGGGGCCCCAGCGACAAACGACAGGCGCATGTGCAATTTTCGACCGCGCCCCGTGAAAATGCCCGGAAATCCACGCTTCGGACCGACAGCCTCCAATCTCTACCTTTTCTTATTTCGATTTCTTCCGAGCGCTTTTAATTCATGCTAATTCCCTCGCTCGGGGCCTTGCTGTTTTATTTCCGTTGCTGTAACTTTTTTTTTTCATCGATGTTATCAATTACAGAGATTGCGCGGTCGATAATTACGTACCTAATGAAAGGTCATTACGGCTATAATACACTCCGATATAATATATCAAATAATGAGAGGAAAATCGTAAAGTTACAGCTCGTGCTTTACACAATCCAATTAGGATTGAGAGTATCGAGTGGCGACGTATTTGTTTATTATTAGAAGCTCTCACGATAATGACCAAGCGAGGTTTCTCCGAAACGGCCGCGCGCGGAAACGCACTCGGACTCGGAAAATTTTTAGCGCCGCGCGCTGCACATCGGGTCGCTATATTATTATATCGCCGCGCGTATTAAAGTCCACGCAATTTAATAGTGAAAGCACTAAAACGGAGCACCGCGTCAATTACAGAGTCGCGCGGTGCGCTTGTAGTTCCCGCGGTCCTCGCGGTCCGCGCGCCCGCCAATTAACCGATCTATCGGCTTATTAAAGTAACGAGGTGGCGGTGATGCCGATTTTTTCTTCCTCCTCTCCGCCGGCCCCTCCGCGCCCCGATTGTTCGAGATTTTCCCGTGAAAGCTGCCGAGGAAGGAGGAAGAGCTTCCGGTCGCGTGGCGCGGGAGCTCGAACTAAATTTCGTTAGACACCGGCGGGGGAGCCCGCGGAATTTTTACGACCTTTTTTCTTTCCTTTGCTCTCGCCGTCGAGGGTAATTAAGACGCGGAGTCGCGCGCATTGTAAGCTAATTTCGGCCGCCGATTGTGGGAGAAGCGCCCGGGCTAATGGGTTCGCGCGCCCGCGCATTATGCATATACGCGCGGCGGGAGATCGCCGATAAGGAAATCAGCGTTTTACGCTCCTAAGCGAGGGGGTAATTGATTTGAGAATGGCAATTTTCTCGCGCGTACCTTATTTATTCGAGCGCGCGCGGATGCGCGCGTGGCGGCGCGATAACTTTTACTCTCTAATGAAGATGGAGAAGTTCGTCTGGCGCTGATCGTGCGAACCGGCGCTCGACCCCCCCTCTTCCAAGACTAATTGATAATCAACGCGATTGTTAATTTCGCCGAGATGCGCCTGCTTCCGACGGACGCTTCAAATCCATTGATCGATCGCTTTCGCTCGATCGTTTCTCATTTCGCGGCGAACAAAGGAGTCGCTGTTTTTTTTTCGAATCTAAATTTAAGCGTTAAATCGAATAGGTTTAATCGACCTTTTCGCAATAAAGGATCATTCAATTATTGTCCGAGCTGTTAAATAATTATTTGAGCAGCTTAATCTGATGTTCGGAAATAATAGAGGCTTATCGGTGCAAATACTTTCACACCTATTATTTATCGCGCGATCTTGTGTATAGCGCAAACGTGCCAGATGGACGATAATGAGAGAACACGTCGATCCGGCCGCTGGACGTAAAATAATTTTTGCTAAAATCGCGATCTACCGCAGTTCCTACGTGTACTCGTGAATATCGCGCGAAATTATATTGTAAATCGGGCAATTTGCACGCTTTTATTGCAAGTCTGATTTGATTAAACGGAATCGCGTTGGTTTCGCACGTTTTTCTTCGCGAGAAAGAAAAAAAAAGTGTGTTCTGCATAGAAAGCGATCCTTTTTCAAGATCGACTTTTTACGCCAAACAATCACCGAGTCAGTCAGTCCGGACCTCTAAGTCTCGCTTTCATTTCTTATCGAGACCCAGTTATATAAAGAGCAAAATTTTTCAAAAAGAAGGAAGGAGTAACGACGCGTCACAGGATACGCGTATATACACTCGTTCGAAAAATTCGGCTCGTTTGCCGGTTCCTCGCGCGGGCGTCCGAGCGTGCGCCAAAAGTAAGCGAGCGTCACGTGCTGATTCTCATAAATTAAACGAGAAGAAAAAACAAGAGCCGTCGCCGCGCGCCTTATTTGTTTACGGCGCGCGCGCTCGCTCCTAGCCTCGCGAAGGCCGCCTATTTAATAAATTCAGGCATTATGCACGCGCCGATTCGTGAACGTCGACGGTGCAGATAAATACCCGGCGAAAGTGCAGAGGAGAGCGACGTTTCCTCGTTGCATATTAAAAAAAAAAAGAGGCGCCGCACGCTCGCCAAGTGATACCTGTACGCGCGCTCGAGCCCGAAATGAGATTTAAATTTGGACGAGCGAGGCGCGCTCGCGGGGGGACGACAAAAGATATCGGCGCGCCGATAAGCCGAGCCCGAAGCCGGCGGACACTTTCACTGGCGGTCGCGATCGGCTGACCGTAGCAGCGGCGGCCCTCCCCCGTAGGAGATATGTGTCGTGCGAGCGCGGGGCCCCCATTTCCATGCGGCGACGCGCCCGGAGGTTCAACGACACACCTGACCTGAAACGGCGAAATAATCGCGAGTTTCCCGCGATACACACTAGACTAGGAGTTACGCTTTATCGCCGCCGAGGTGACTTTTTTTTTATCGTTTCGAGTTGACCGGGTGTGGGAGCTGGAAAATCACGAGGTGCCATTGTTGCGCGAGGGAGGGCGAAGGGACTGGATTTTTTTTGAGGACGGAGATTCGATCGGGAATTCTTTCGATGATACGATCGGAGTGGTGTAAGTGAAAAGAAAATTTTCTTTATAGACAATCGAGGCATTTGCATTGCCGTGAAAAGTATCCTTCACATTGTGGCATGCAGTTGGGCTGATTGCATTGTTTAGACGAACCACGAGAATAATTTTCTTCTCCTAAACTAAGTTGTAAGTGGATTATTCTATAATCGGAAATATTCGATTTAAAAAAATTGAGGTTCTGATTACTTCCCTTTGTATGAAATGTTGTTTTCCATTGTTTAGTATATTTAATCAAAATTATCTTTTGGAATTTTTATTTGGTACACTTGACATTGAAAGTTATGAAGTAAATTAATTCTGTTTGCATACAAAGCTATGTATGTAATACAATGCTATATGTGCTACAATTAATTTGTTTGTAGTGACTGAAATAAAAAATAATCGCATTCTTTTTCATTCAAAATGTTAATTCCCAAGGTTAATTGTTTTACCTACTGATTATTTACTCGTTCATTATATTTTTAATTAGAATATTAGCTACCTAAATAAAGAAAAAAACGAATTTAATTATCGTATAATTTCTTTCACATCTCGTGACTTTTTATTACACCTTTGTTTTGTATAGTAATCGACTGCTTTAGCATTGAATGAGGATGGAAAGTGTTAAAAACCTCATCTCGAAATAATTGACGAAAACCTATTGTGCACAACAGTCGCGGGTATCTTTGACGTGTAATTAAATGTTAATCGAAGCAATTTGTTTGGCTAATTTTGCCTTTAATGCCCGAAATATTTCACATTAGGTTCAGTGACTGGTCAGACCAGTTAATCTTTAGTAATGTAAAGAATAAACTCTTTTTTATATCTAATAATTACGAATGCGAGAATGTATCCGTTGGGCAATATTTCTTTTTCATAAACGAAGTTGTAGGAAAAGTCGATAGTGCAGCAATAATCCTGTACTCTACATAAACTTTTTCTCCGCCACTTGTCAGTTGCAGCATTGAAAAATAAGTTATTTTCTAAAACTTTCAAGTCTTACCTTCACTCCGAAAAATGCCTTTTCATTCGCAATCGTAAATCCTTAATTATTACCTCTAACCCTACAACTAAAATCTACTCGGTAGCTCCACCCTCGGAGCCACCTACGCTTACGGTATAAAAAACAAACTAACTCGTAGACAAAAAAAGTAAACGCATCCACCACCTCCCGACGCACTATAACGCGCCGCTTAGGAATCGTAGACTCACATTGTCTTAAAGGGAACGTCCGATGCGGGGGATGACGTGCGTTATACCGCACGCGCTTGCAATCGCGCCTTCTCTCGTCCGCAGTCGGAGCCGTTTACCGACTCGTGAGGCGGCAAGCTCCTCTCGTCAGGCACATGAAAACTCCACCGGCGGCTCTTCTCTCGAAAGCACCAGTTGTAAAAAAAAAAGAAACAAATCACAGACGCGGGGGGCGCTTCTCCCGCCCTCCGACGCTCTCAGAGTCCGGCCGCTGTCATCGCGCGGTGCACTTCTCCGCCGGGGCTCGGCCACTGTGTGTGTACCCGCAGTGTCCCGTGTGTTACTCCTTGATCCGGGGACCGGCGTCTCTCCTCCCTTCGACTGGCTGCTGCTCGCGAGGCGCCGCGTGTCTCTGGCGTTCCGCGTTCGGGCTCTGCGCTCGGACTGAGCGAGCGAGCGCGCCCATGCGCCGGGCGAGCCGCGGATCGCCGGTCCTCTCTCCGAGCGCGCGCGGCGGTGCACGCGGCCGCCCAGCCCCCGCCGCGCGCGCGCTGCACGGCCCCGGCCTTTCGGCTCCTTTACCAGCCCGAGCCAGCGACCTTCCGTCCTTTTGCGCCTGTATAAGTTTCTCGCGGCTCTCGGTATGCGGGCGAGACCCCCCCCCCCTCCACCGCGACGCTTTCCTCGCGGCCCAACGAGTTTTGCGCTTTTCGACGGCTCGGATGGAGCGTTTCAGAAATATCGAAGTTTTGTCGCTTTTTTCTTCTTTCGCGATAAGCGCGAGGCTTTGCCAGCGTTCCTTTTGGCACGTACGCGCGAGATACTCGAGCTTGAACGCAAGCGCTGTCACGTGCACGGAGGAAAAGAGGAGAGGAAAATTCTTCGAGGTGGAAAACATACTGGAAATTTGGAAAAATTATGTTTTTTATAGTCAAATTTGAGAGAATTGCGGTAATTTTTATCACGTATCAACAATTTATAGTAGTTTCCTCTATTATTTTTTCAGTGTGATGATCGTGCTAAACATTATCTGCTTTTCTTTCATGTTTTATTTTCACACTTTTTTTTAATTTTTTGTGGCCGAGGTTTGACAAAAAGTTTTTCGAAAAAAATTTCAAAGGAAACAGCTTTTGACATTTTGTCTCTCTTTTTTCGTTCTTTCTTGCTGCTCGAAAACGAGCTGCTGCATTCAGCGGACTGTCTCTGTTGACTTAAATGAAGCTGCTCTAGTTTAAACGAAAGTACATTCACAAAGTGCTTCCGTTCTAGCGGCACATAGTTTCTGACATAAGTCTCTACTTACACTTCTTTTTTACTCATTTTGGAATAGTAAATGAACGCTTTCTACGCGTTTTTCGTTTGAGAAAAAAAAATTCTATTTAATTTGTCATTTATATGCCTGATTTTAAAGACTATAAACACGCAATAAAAAAAAATTGAAAAAGTATAGCCTGTATTAAATGGAAATACTTTTAACTCGGACAAATTACCTCATTTAGTGCACACTTCCTTTATAGTAAGTTAATTAAAAATTACATTAATTTTCATTCGAGTTTCTTGCACAATTCATCATGTTTTTCAACAGCGTCATATAATGATCTTAATCGCTTATTAATTTTTCAATCCACGTGAATTAATTGCTCCTCGTCAAAAGATTTGCATTAAAACTATAAATCACTTTTATTTTATTTTTTGTATAAAATTTTCCTTTCCCTAAGTACTGGTCAAATCCTAATTTGCCAAATACGCTCCATTAATCAGCGCTTTATTTACGTTCCACAACCAGTTTTCTCCGTAACGCCGAGGAATCTCACCTTAAACCGCATCCTCCTATCAGTCCACCTTAAAAGGACGAAAACACCGCGCTCGCCGCGTGCGTCAGCTGACGCCCGCTGCGGTTTGCATCCCTCCTCCGCCGTGTTTTTTTTTTTCCTCCTTTTTCTAACCAGCCCGCTCTATTTTTTTTCTCTCGCAGCGCGCGCGCGCAAAAAAAAAGGAGAACAGCGAACCGTGTCATCGGCCGCGAAGAAATTCAAGTCGCGCACGGGCTACTTAAATAGGCCGCGGGTCGATCGGCTTAAGGCACTTGGGCCGACGAAGGAGGCCAGACGCGGCGCGAATCCTCCCGAGGCTCCGGGTCGAAGCCCCGCGCCGGCGGTCAAAGTCACTGGCGCGCCGAACGCGCGCGGCCGCCTCATTACGCCCACCTGTAATTTGCAGCGAATCGACCCTCGGATACGGCATACCCCCCCGACGCGGTTATTAGCGGGACGTGCGCGCGCGCCTTTTTTTTGTTGCACTCGCGGAGCTCGGATTTTCATTAGAGCGAAATGTTAGAGCGCATGCGCGGGCAGCGCGCGTGGAAATTTTGTAATATCCGTTATTTCACGAGCGGGGATTCCTTTCATTGACCGGCGATCGCTGCGATTTAATGCTACGTCCGCGGGAGTTATCCGACTATTGAGATCGAAGTGGCCGTTTATGACTTTTTGAGCTTCGCTTTTAAATGGATTTTTGAATTGACGGAGGTTGAACTACGCGTCAATTAAGTTCGATGTTGATTCAGTGTTGCAAAACTACTTCAAATACGCATTTGAGTTCCTTATGCTATTTCTGCATAATCAAACAGATGGTTCATTTGAATATTCGCAATGGGAAATTTTTTTATGTGTACGCGAAAAAAATTACGAGTACTTATCTACTACCGCAGTACCTCGTCTATTTGCTTTATAGCTAAATAAATATATCCTAATCGAAATTAAACTTATGTTTACTTATAAAAAATCAAATTATTTAGTTTCTTTATTTTCCCATCAGTGATTATTAACTGCGAATACGAGATTTAAGATCATTAAAAACAGAAGTCGATATTTTATACAAAAAATCATCAAGAAACTGATCACCTCCGAAGAATTCAATAGGATTCTGTTTTTTATAGCTTTTATATGGCTCTCTTTATCCCGAGCTTTATCCCGTCAAAACACAGCAGAATGTATGCGATTATCTTTCCCTGGGTTCGAGCCTTTTTAGCAGTCGTCTCGCACCTCCAAATTCCAGATTTTGCGAAACGACGCGAGAGCACCCGATTTGTATATCGACTACAGACTAATGACCATAAAAAGAGCCGCGAAGCGCACAATCGTGCGCGCGAAGTCCCCGTCCGAATTTTGGGATCCAATAAATTACAATTGCCAGAAAAAAAAGCAGACAATACCGAAGAATTTCGATACTAATTCTAAGGCTTATGTATTCGCGAATAAATCCGATGGTGGGACCAAATTTGGTGTATCCGTAGGATAGAACGAAAAAACAAGTAACATCCACTGCGCGGTTTTTGTGACGCAGACCTGGTTTCGGGCTTCCCGAGAATCTGATGTCATATCTCAAATGACTCCTTTGTATCACGTGCGATGTTTTTCTCTAATTGTTATGATAATCTATTTTTTTAATACCATCCGTGCCTTTTTCGTGGCATTAATTATCTCATATCTGTTATTTATGAATGAGTGTCTTAGATCACAGTATCGAGTTTTAAAATGGATATAGGCGTTGAAAAATGTAACAATAGTCAAATTGGATCGTGATTAATGCGACTTGAATGAAAAACAATTTTTTTTTCGTTTATTCTAATTCTTTCTATTTATTAAAAAATTCAATTGAAAACAAACATCGAATATTATTGATATCGTAATTTTTCTCAAAATAGTAAAGTAATGTAATGCAAATAAATGTTTTGTCTTATAATTATTACATAATTTATTCTGAATCATTATTTGCACGACCGTAAATTTACATCACAGTTACACATTACGCACCACTCGAATTCATGAGCATTCAATGAAATTAAATCAACCTCCGCAATTTCCGCTCTATTAATATGACCACTGTAATTTACTGCAGATTTTTTGCATACGAAACTAAGCTAATTATAAAAACTCATCATAATTGTTGACAGTACAGAAATACAATTGGCTTTCTATGACGTCAGATCTTCGCTGGAATTACAATTACTCCGCACGCACGCAATTGGTTGTGGCTTTAGATTTTCTTGATTTTCTTGTTTACGCAAAATCGTTACGATCAAGTGTAATTGCGCCTAAAGTAGAAGAGAGCGACTATATTTAGTCAAGCCACTCAGTTTTCCATTCATCTCGTCGAGTTTTCATTGACAATTATATTTTCATAAAGTGATTCATTAGCTTTTTTTATAGCCTCCGCGACTTTCAGCACTCCTCCAAAGGTTACTTGGATTGTATTATGTAAGAAAACGCTAAGTGAGACTTGCAACGATCGTATATTATTTGACTCATTCAATACTTTTAATTCGATTTGAGCCGATGAAAATAATCCCGCCTGTTGTGCCTTGTTAAAACTAGATTCCAGGAACGTTAATCCATCCATCGCAATAAGAATTTTTTATCATCCTTTACTAGGCGGAGAGTACAGATTTTACCTTGAGTATATTAATTACGGAGAAAATATGTTAATGAACATTATCGTAAAATTTATACTTCCTTTTTTAATGTAAAAGGGCTCTCGCATATAATAAATCACGCTAGTCTTTTTTTCTCGACTGTATTCAAATTTTACAATTAAAAAAAAATTAATAAATTCATCTTTTTACTCTACAGCTCGACAACCTACACTCGCGTTAAAGAACAACCGGGTGTAAATTTTTTATGGCACTGTTACTCTCGGGCAAAGTAACAAGAGTAAAATAAGAGCGGAGACGAATCAGCAAGCGGAACGAAGATGACGCCACGCGACCGTCGAAGTTATGCGCGTCCGGCTTCGTCCGGTCGTCCTTCGCCGAGGCCGCAGTCCTATCCCTTCTTCCAGCCGTGCTATTTCCAACCGATCACCTTTTTTTCGCCCCCTTTTCTTTGCACTCTCCGATCGCTCCGCATTTCGTCGCGTCACTCTCTTTTTTTTTCGCTTTGTTCACCCTCCGTTTTTTTCTCTCACTCGAGGAGAGAAATGGGCTTCCGCGTCGCGCCTTTTAAAAGCGCCACTCGAGTTTCGCGCGGCGCCATTGTGCGCGAGGGGTGCGCGCTAATTTGGGACAAGCGCGCATGTGGGTCAGGGAGGCGGGACGCGCTTTCGACCCACTTCGGCGCGTGCGTCGGGAGGGACTTGTGTTGCCGCACTGAATCACCTTCTGAGGGGAGTGAGACACCGGGATGGCACGTTGCTTCGGTGTTGGACCCGACAAAATAGATCGGTTCTACGAAATGTTGGTAGGCGGATAGCATATTTTTCAACATTAACAACGAGAATCTAAATGTATTTTGCAGGAAATGACGGAAGAATGTATTTTTCTTTTTACTTTTTCGTTCGCAGCTTTCCTACTGCAGGTGGTACAATCATCGGCACGCGTTGGGCACGTGGTTGATTCGAAAATATTTGCGTACAATTTATTCGTTTGTTAATTATTTATAATTGATAATATTTTACTGCTTCGTTTAGACATTGTTTTAGCCGATGTTCATTAAAATCTTTGGAATGACTGTTTAGTATCCGCGTTGCGTTTTACGCGCCGAAAGTGAGCATTACTTTTCAGTTAGTTAGCGAAAATCTTAAAGGAATTTCAATTAGATCAGCTTCCGTGTGTATGCGGCTGGAAATTTAAACACACCGAGACTAATAAGTGTATACACTTGACAAAAATCCAACCGAGGAGACATTAGCGTTTAATTTAATTTAAGTCAATGTGCGATCGTTATTTACCTACGTGCACTTTTGTACGCTTATTCGGTGGAAAAAGAGAAAGTAGTTTTGTTTCGAAACGGTTTTCTTTCGTTTATTTTGTTCTTGCTTTGGTAAATTGTCTATTCAATGTCCTTCTTTATGTTCGTCGCGCCTGCTTCTACGACCAAAAGAATATTCTTTAAATATATTAAGTAACCATACAGTAAACGTACTCGTTTCGCTGTTAACTTTCCTTTTCTTTTTTTCTGTCTACACATTTACTTGATTTAAACAAATGATTTTATGATACTATAGTTTAATCTAGTTCAAATTCAGTGTAGATAAATAAAACGGCATTGATCAAAGGAAGTCAACTAAAATAAGTTCTGAATTCAATGAAATATCAATGTAAAATTTCCAATAATTCTAGTAAAATTTACAATACAGTATGGTAATTTTTCCACTACCTTACAGTCTGTGGCCTTTTCTAGACAGTATAATAATTTTTACTGGAATTTTTTCTCATTTCACAAAAAATCAGCAAAAAAATCCTCGTCTATAAGCAATCAAACGTCACACCGTCATTAACCCTCGGTTCAAAAAAACAGAAAAAAAAAACCCAAACAACGACCGTACAACTTTTTCTCCGCGGCGCATTCTATTCAAATACTCCCTTGTGTCCGCCTCTTTCGAAACGTCCCAATGCACCTACGGCATTCCCGAGCAGCCGGGAGACCTCCGCCGAGTCGCGCGCCTAATGACACCTCCGCCGGCGCAAAAATAACGCACGGCCGTCGCCGTAATTTTCCGCGAAAGCGAGAACGTTTTCCAGCAGGAGCCAATTAGCCGGGGAGCGACAATCGGAGCCGCGGGAGAGGAAGCCCGGGCATGGGAATTCGCGAGCGGAGGATTCAAGATCACGGCGAAGGGTCGAGACTACCGTGCACGGTATAATTGCGCGCGAATCTGGCGCGCGCCCGAGCCATTCTTTCGCGCCAGAGGAGCACTTTCGGTTTTTTTTTCCTCGCGATGCGAACGCGCGCCAAAGTGCTTGCTTGAGTGTAGGTATACTGTATTCGGGAGTAACGGCCGTGATTGTTTTTAACGGATTTACTCGATTGCGTGCGGTGAAATCAAGTTTTTTTTTATGTAGGTACTTTTCTTGTTATTTACAGTGGTTCTGATATCGATAATTGAGGAATTATACATTTGGTAGATCATTGGGGAACTTTAAATTTTGATTTAATGAAATTTTATTGAAATGGAATGATTATATACCCAGAAAGAATTGTTTTACTACAGTTCAGTAAAAAATATTCAGATAAGTTCTAATGTTACTCATCTGATCACTTACCAAGTCGCGAGGGATTTTTACCATCAATCGCCATCAGTTGATTCAGAGATTTCGTAGTATTTTTGTGAAAAAGAGAGTAATTTTTATTGTATCATTTTTTTCTCTCTCCATGAACATTTCAACAATAAATTATAATTGAAAATCTTAAACTCTAAATCTTTTTACTTATATACTAAACCATTTTCTTTTTTGTGTTTCAGGTGAGTTGATATCGATATTTTAAAATTACCTCTACCCGGCCACGTAAGTGTAAGTCACATTTTAATTCGAATCTACAAAAAAAGTACCATTTCTGCATCGTGCTTTTTCGCTTCCACGCGCACAGTCGAGGATGCAAATATCGCGCGCATCCGCGGTACATTCAGCAGTGCGAAGTTCGCGCCGGGACCGCTCGATTGTTGGGTGGCCTTTTTTTCCGCTTTTACTCGGAGCACCACGTACGTTCGCGTGCATTCGGGGAAAATTCGACGCGACAGTTTGCGCACTGCCGCGCGATTGTTATAGCAACTTGGAGAGCGCACGAACCGAGGCTCAAAGGCAGAAGAGCGCGGTGCTTTCCAGCTTCTCCGAGCTTTTATCGAAAACGCGCGCGGGGATTCGGAGCTATAATTGAAACGCGAGCGACGGCTTTATGGTTTATTTTTTTAGTCGCTACGCTCGTTTGCGCTTTGGAGCTGATATTGCAATTCATTGCATATTTCATTCGGCTTTCATTTATTAATATCTTGCAAATTCATAAAATTCGTCTCTTTATTAGGATAATGAAAGTAAGATTTAAATAATTATTTATTTTTTTATTTCACTTGTGGAATCTATTTCTTTGGTTTGTCGTTTTTTTCGCAAAATCATTGGTCATTTTAGAAATTCTGACAAGAAGTATTATATGCAAATTGTTGCTTTATACAAACTTTTTGGAGAACTGTTCGATAAATTTCTTCCTGCGTATTTGGCGTATCCGACTGCATCTCGATAAATGGACAACGACGTGCCGCACTCGATTCGTCACAAACCGAATTAGAATTGATTCACGGGAGCCGCGTCAACTTTGGCATCCGTCATTTCAACTGAAGTTTAGTCTGAATATAACTATGACTTTGAGAACCTTTTTTAACGGTTTTTAAAGAATAGTGTCAATAATAGATACACATATAATTAGATTTACGTTCTTTTTGAATCTTCAGCAAAACTTTACTATTTTTAGAAATCGTTAAATTATAATCTTGTTTTTTATTCTCATTCGTTTAAAAAACTGGAAAAAGAAATCATGAAATGGAATTTCAACGGTTTTGATTAATTGAAACCGGGTTATATTAAAAAAAAAAATAACTGATAACGTTAAAAAACGTGCAGTTTTATTAAATACGGTATCAGCTGAAAAAATGTTTTCACTTCTGCAAGTGAAAATTGATTAAACTTTGCAATGCTTCTGTAAATAATTCAATTCAGGTTTTAAATTATTCCTTTCAATTTCTCTCGAACAGATCAGCGCTACAATTTTAAAGAATTTTTATCGCCTTTTCATTTACTCGGGTACTTTCGAATTTTGTTCAAAGGAACAATAGAACATCTTTCTAAACATAAGTAATAATCAAATTTTTTTAAATACAATTTTGCAACATTAAAAATGTATTTAATACTGACATTTATTATTCTCTACACTTAATTACCCTAAACTACCCAAACATAAAAAGTAACTGCACAAGTCCAAAAAAAATTATACCCATCGCATCGTTTCCCTCGGCCTCGCCGTAAAAATAATCAATAGCATCCAGGAGGAGCGCGTTCGGGGCGATCCGCCGCAGCCCCTCGGATGAATCGCGCCGCGGCAATGATAAAATAATTCTCTACCCGGTCGACGGCGGGGTAATTGCACGCTGCCGGTGCATCGACCTTGCTCCCCCTGCCGCCGCTCGTCCCTCGCTCTCCCGCGCAAAACACAAGGCGGTGAAAAGTGCGCGCGTCACCCGGAGCGAAAGTCGGGCCGCGACACATCCGTCGCTCGCGATCTCGCGCCCGCCTCGAGTTCCTCGCCATTATGCGATGCGCCGCCCCCGCTAATCCAGATCGCAATCTCGAAGCGCCGCTCCGCGTACGCGCGCCGGCCGATAGCATCGCGCGCGGCTCTGCGGCAGGCGAGGCGAGAGCAAGTCGTCAACGCGTTTTGTGTTTCATGTAAATTTCGTCAATTTAGTTCAGAATGATTTTTTAAAGGGAGTTCGATTTTGTATGGGTTAATTAAAAAACTTCAGTAGATTGATCGTAAAATGAGGTAGTCTTGAGGTAGTTCTTTTAGGCTGAGAGAGTGAAAAACTTGATTCAAGTGAATCCCGAGTGAATCAAGCTTAGAGCGGTTTAATTTTTTTTATATTTCCAGTTTTTCATATCAAGGAAGTTTTTTTCAAAGAGGCTAACAAAACGTTACTGACGAGTTTAGATCGATTTTGTTGAATAACGATAAGTTATTTATTACAAAATATTGTTCGTTTGAATTTTAAGTAAAAATTTATAAAGCGATGCTCTGTATAAAAAAGAAATGAGTTAATAATGGAACGGTCGGACTGTTTTATTATCGCGACTGAATTCTCATGGAACTTTCTACCTATCGCGCGAGTTGATTGAAATAAAATGCAAAAAAATTAGAATTTTAATTGAATGTTGTTAGCGAATACGTCGGCGCGCACGTGTGCTTCGCGTATGAAATGTCAGATTCTTGGATATATAGAGAGTAACGAAATTTCTGAACAAAAAATCAGTTGCGTTAGTCGATAATTGGCCCGGTGAACAAATGCTCGTGGTTAACTCTACTTATTTTCAACATCCACAATTACTCTTACTTTTGCTATACTTTCTAATACATATATTAATTGTAGCACAAACACAATTTCCGAATACTTTTCTTAATAGCATAATTAATTTGATTGATTTTGTTTTACTTAAATACCTTTAATTTAAGATATTTTATCAAGAATTTTTGAATATTTTGTACCTCTTTCTCAACACAAAGGTTTGTTAAGTGTTAAATAATCTTGAATAATTGCCATGATTGAAATAAAATATGCATGCCGAAACATTGAGTGAATGTAAAATTAATGTATAAAATACTATTAAATTAATCTAATTCGTGAAACTTAATTACACGAATTTTTAATAAAATGGACTTAATCGTTATTATTACATAAATCTAGCTAATCTAATTACGGTATACGTCAATTGAGATATAATAATTAATGTTATTACCGTGAAGATTATCAAGCGAAAAAAAGTAAACAACCTTTCGTACCACTTTTACTTTTCAACCACCGGTTTCCGCAAACCATGTAATTTTAAGCTAACATAGAAATCGTCTTTGATACGGAGGAGGAAAAAAAAGTCTCATTTTCGATAGGTTCAATTACACTTATTAAAGTCTTGACAATAAAGCCCATTAGTATCGTCTAGCGATCAGCGCAAAGTTCGCCATAAAAGTGCGCTCATGCTTTCCCCTTCGGCGCTTAGCGGAACTCCAATCTCTCAATTTCGTTCTCCACGCCGTAAAGGCCGAGTGGCTGAGCAGCGTTGCGGGGGTTATTATTACAGCTCATCGCCCTTTCGCTGTGCTCTCGTTACCGTTGTTAACCGACTCTTCGCGCGATTTACTTTTGCGCGCTCAAATTTTTCCCGTTGCGCCTCATCGTCTCTGGCTGTTCTCAAGTTTTTTTATGGAAAAATAAGTTATACCCTTGTTTTTTTGCCATCGAAGAAACGATTTTTGGACATCGATAATTGAAGGAAAAAAACTAGGTAGCAGTGTTCTCATAACGACGTATTTATTTAACAAATGAAAGACGCACTACTTTCTAATATCTTAATAAAATATTTTCTCAATTACGTACAGAGTAGAAAGAAGAAAGACCGATTCGGAACAAACTGTTTTAACCTTACGGTGGTCGACGTAATACCAGGCGCACGACGTAAGCCGCAAAGCGATTCCACACTTTTCCGAGCGTCGCGCTCCAGCTGGCCTTATGAATTTTCACCAATTTCCACGAAAATTCATTGCCCGCGCTCGGCGAGGCGCAATCGCGCGCGCTATCCTCCGTGGGGGGCTGCGCTCCGGCTTTGCGCAATCCGCGCACATGTAAACGCCCGCACGCGAGCACATCCCGCGGGCGCGCGTACGCACCTGAGCGCGATCGCCGCTCCGGAATGCGCCGATTATACAATGCAACACGCCCCTTTCACACTCCTCACGTGTGTGCATACACGAATCGGCGCGTCGCTCCTTCGTTAGGGAGTTTTCTCTTCCGTGAAGTGAAAAAAAAAAATACGCTGGCGTCGTGTGCGGCGGGTTCCGGGGCGCCGCGGGGGATTATGAAATTTTTCGTGATCGACAAGCGGCGCTGGGTTGACTTTGACTTCCGGCGGCGCGCCAAGCCTTTCGTGAAATAATGTAATTGTTACGTATCGTCATTTTTCTGCTTCGATCCGTGATGTAAGGTGGACTACTTTTTTTTTCTTTCGCCCGTCGGAATTTGTTTGGTGAACCGGACCGGGCGTCGCTCTTTTGGCGCGTTGATTAATGACTTGCGTTTAATCGACCCTACGATGATAATTAATATACGTCTTGTAATTGTTTTTGTGCAATTTGTAATATTAATTGATTAATAAATGAGATTGTTGAGCCTTTTTTAATTGTGGGTAATTTAGTGTTAATAAGAAAATACGGATGATTATGGATGAGCTGTAGAGACTGTATTTTTTCAACCAGTAGTTTTATTAATTATGATCGATCAATCGCAATTTCAAAATTTGTATATTAAAGTTTGGTAACATTCATTGCAATTTGATCAATTTATACACGCGAATAAACATCGTCTCTTATGTTGATCGTAACAAGAACAATAATAATATCAGAAAAAGAAGTATAATAATAATTAGATATTGAAAAATTTTTCATTATTTGAGTGAAAGTATATTACACTTAGTCGATAAGAATCTACGATGTGGCAGGCTGCACTTAAATAATTTTTTTAAAATACAATAATATTCATTATTGATCATTCCACTGCAATTTAATGCGGCTTTTAAAACGAGGAGTTTAAAATTTTTCTACTAAAATTTGTATAAAAGAAAACTCTCAGATTGCATCCTGCATCATTTCGCAAACTTCGCAAATCAATAGCGTACGAAAAAATTGCGATTTATGTAAATACACGTTCGAGTAATAGCTCCGAGGACAAAAAGCTAGCTCCTTCATTTCGTGCTCCCAATTTCTGCTGTTTTTGTCATTATTATTCATGTATGATAAGTGGGCACCGCGAGGCCCGCCGGCATCACTTTAAATTTTGTAACCCCGCGCGAAAGGTGCACAATATGACCGGCCCGTCCATTCGCACGCACAATCGAGTGTGTAAAACGCTCGAATTCGGCGCGCGCGCGCGCGAAGCAACGCAACACTTCCAGCGTTTCGGCGCGCATTTTTACGCGGCCTCTAATGGCTCGTACACTCGCACGTTCGACCGCGCGGGGCGGGTGAAAGGCGGGGCGCGCCGTAAAACGTTAATTCGAGGCAAATTTTCCTTCGCTCCTAAGTCGGAATTCCATAACGTGACACAATCGGCCGGGCGAGATAAAAAAAAAGGAGGTCCTCGGAGGCGTGAGTTTTGCGCGCGAAAGACCCGGTCGATTCGAATTTACAAAAGGCGCGCGTCAACCGGCGAATTCGGACGAGGAAGGAGGAAAAGCGGATTCCGTAACTTGCGGCCGGTGCACGCCACCGCGAGTTTTTCCGCCGCGCACCGGTAAACGCATTTATTTATCGCTAATACGCTCTTACGGGGTTTCATCGATGGAATTTTAACTGTTTATTAACGGTTTTGGCCGTTTGAGAATCGCCGTGCGTTTATTATTTTTGTCTTTTTACTGCCGCTGCTCGTTTCCGCGATCAAATATGCCGTACGCGATCCGAGTGGCTGGAAGCTGAAATTCCGAGGGAATTGTTTTTAGTAGGACTCCCATATTCCCGAATTAGAATGGAATTTCAATTACACCGGGGGGGTCACAGGCTAAAATCTTTCCAGAGGTCTGAGTAAACTGTTAGGAAATAACACTTAAAGTTTAATTGATCTTATAACAGAAACGCGAAATAAGCATTGCTTTTACCTGCGTGTATACAAAAATCTCTTGATTATGACCATGAGCGTTACGATTTGTTTGTTATGGACATTAAGTTTGTAATGGACGGAGATTAAAGTTTGCAGTGATGTAAGACATTTTACATAAATGACACACTTTTCGACCGGATCGACCGGAAGTCTAACATACAGGCATGCCTTTAATTACCCCAATTTACGTTCAAATTGAATTATGAATGCTTAAATATCTCCAGGATCTGACGAACGTACGATAAACCACTGGTTCCCACGAGGATCGCGAAAAAATGAAAAAGTGCACGCAATTTAAGTTTCACGCGCGAAGTAGCGGCCCGAGGAAGTCGACCTTCCGCGCACAATTTTTTTTCCGCGGCTCTTTCACTCCTTTCGCTCGTTCGACAATGGGCCAAAGTTGCGTCGCGTTAAAACGCGCGGAACAAAGGTCGCGAGGTGCGAGGCGCCGAGATGACGACCTTGTCGCCCGCATCCGGGTGCGTGAAATGATCAATAGCGGAGGGGCGGTGCGCTTTTTTGCCGGACAATTTTGTTGCCGCGCGGTATGTACGGCGCGAGGTATCCTTGGATCGTGACAATTTTGCTCGACAATAGTGCACGACGAGAGACATTTTTTTTACACGCGGTCTTGCAATGGCATTGTGTTCCCGAAGTGATATTCACAAGCAGGACTTGTAAGGTGAGCTTGACCAAAATCTGACATGCACGAGGCGTGGAGTACATTAGACAGCTAATTAATAACGATACTCGGTAAATACAAGACAGTTACGAAAGGTGATTATTCACGTTTTTTTCGTCGCATGTTTATCAAACAAAAAAAATATGTTATTTTTTTTTAATCGGTAGGCCTGTACGAGACAAGGAAAGATTCAAGATTTTCTTGTCTCGATCAGTCGAGTTAAAAAAGTCTCTTCTGGAAGGCGAGATTCTCGTCTCGTTAGAATTTGTTTATGCTTTTCTCGGTTTTGTCGAGAATCTCGAACATCACGAGATTCTCATGCAAAATAAATCTCGAATGGGAACGAAAGTCTCGGGTTTTTCGAGAATCTCGATCGTTACAAGACTCTCGATTAAAACTAGCAAAAAAATTATTTTGTCCAATTTTTTAATTCAAACGTCAATACTTTTATATAAATAATTTTTTTTAAATACTCCAAAAAAAGCGCGAAATCTTGAACGTCTACAAAACTCGGTTTTTTCGAGAGATCCCTAAAATTTCGAAACGAGATTCTCGAACACATTCAAGACTGTTGAAAATCTTCGAGACCCTCGATTTGTTCGCGAAATCTCAATCCTTTTTTATCTCCAAAATTATCAAGACCTCGCTCCATCTCACCGAAATTTTACGAGACAAATCTCGCCTCGTCTCGCGCAGATCACCTAGTACCCGGCAACGAATGTAGCCAAAGGATAAAGAGAGCGACAGCTCGATTGCGCAATAAAGTGCAGGCGAAAGAAGCATACGAAATCCGTCGAGCGTCAGAATCTAATAAGCGAATTTCTCCGGCTCCGCTCTCGCGCGCGCGCGGGCCGCGGACAAAGCGCCGATTCGAAATTGAACCATGGGAAGTTGGCACATTCCGGTGGCTTCGCTCGGGCGCATTCTGTAATACGGGCGCGCGCATGCAGCGCACGGCCCTCGGTACGGGCCGCACGCGAGAGAGCGAGCCGCGACTCCGGCACCTTTCTTATTCCTGAGCGCAGGCGGCGGCGAGAGTCTGGCCTGGCGCGGCGGCGGCCACGCCCTGGCCGAGCTCACCCTTCACCGCGAGGCTGGCTCTCTCGCGCCGCGGCCCGGGATAAATTGCTCTTGATTGTGTGTAGACGCGGCCGCGACGGCGATCGGTGAAATCGCTGATTCTTAACTCGGCAGCGCGGGGGACTCGCGGGGCCGATCTTTTTTTCGGCTGATTTATCGCCGGGGTAAGGCCGCGGGGCGAAACTAGCTCGATTCGCGACGAGATAGCGGCCGGACGCGCAGGGGGTACCGTACCTGTTGCTTCGCCTCCGCAAGAACAATGCTGGATTGGATTTTTTTTATCCTTTTTTTGCTGCTTAGTTTCCTGCTCGGCCCTTTATATTACGCGGAGTTCTCGCCTCGACTCGACGCGAAGACTCGGGCACTCATTGTCTACCGGGGATAATAATTCAATTTGATTTAGGGAAGAAAAGACAGCTTACTCGCTTCCCTTCTTTTATTGCCTGTAATGCGATGTATTTTGTATTGTATTTGGAATCGTTATTATTTCTGCGATGGGTTCCGTACTGAAAATTGCTCGGTTCCCGGTAGGCAGCGGCTCCATTGTGGCTGCTTTCAATTAGAGGTAGGGTTATGTAAATATCAAAATTGTATCGATCGTACTCGAGGCGAAATGGATTCTTTTTTTTTCACGCCCGATCGCGTCGGTAATTGCTCGATACAATGTCCGATTCTTTCGGGTTGCGATAGTTTTCGGTCGGAGTCAATGGAGTTGACGAGATTGTTCCGCCTTTTTTTTTCTTCTGTCACGTCGGTTAACGCCGGCTGATACTCCTAATTGTCTCGCTTTCATTTTGCACATCTTCCGCCGGTAGCGTGCGGAGTTTTTCCCCGGCGCCGCGGAAATTGTCACCCGCGCCGAATCGCAGCGCGCGGGTGGCATTTTCTGTTCGCGATAGTCGAGAGATCGCGAGTCTTGAGCATGGAAAAGTTACGTAAACACCAATGCGGCATTTATTATATTTTCTTA
The DNA here is from genome assembly GCA_900480045.1 of Eurytoma adleriae. Lineage (NCBI taxonomy): Eukaryota > Metazoa > Arthropoda > Insecta > Hymenoptera > Eurytomidae > Eurytoma > Eurytoma adleriae. The sequence continues at coordinate 64,580 of UXGC01000399.1, forward strand.
TTTTATACTTCTAAGCTCTGTAACTTTAATTAGCAAATTAATTGATTTATAAATTATTTTTTTATAAAAATTTATCTACATATAATTATTTCACAAGTACAAGCGTTTTATTGATCCTACTTTTTTACTTATAAAAAATTTATAATTAATTAATTGGCATAGATATAAAATATCAAATTATTTTCTGGAAAATAATTACAAATAAAGTACGTGCGCTGCAACCCCAAGTCTAAATCGAACTCTGCACGTGAGGAAGTACGCTTTATCCGCGATTTTCCGACCCACATGCCTCTTGCGTCCTAGCGACTCGTGTTCGCCCGCCAAGCAGGATACCCCATTGTCAGCGGCGCGATGCGCGTCGCCGGCGCCGGCAACGAGTGTCGCCGGGCGCTTAATTGGCCGATTTATTCGGATCCCTCCGTACAGCCCGGCGCGGCGGCCTTTTTCCTTGACACGCTTTGCGGAGCTTTCGATCTTGTCTCGCGCCCCGCTAGTCGTATCCGCGCGGATAAAGCGCGAGCGGCGCGCCGCGTAGACAAAGGAGAGGCTCCGGTTTCTCAAACGCCGCCGATACATTTGTGCAGCGTTTTATTTTTTTTTTTGTGTCAGGGCTTTTTTTCTAATCGAAGCGGGCAGTCGGCGACGCCTTGGGCGGGCCCCGCGCGCACCCGCGCGGCAACGAGCGCCGGTACGTGTACTTAAGGTATATCGTACGGACCGCCGCGCGATTATGAATGGAAGCTTTTGCAACGCGGAGCCCGCGTGGTGTGGGCTGTTGCGTGCGCCGCGCGCTCGGAAATTCGCGGATTATTTAATGTTTTCATGCACCGCGAGCTCGTTTGCTCACCCGGTGAAAATTATCGGCTGCCGGTGTATTGTAGGCGCTCGGGATGTTTGATTCAACGAGATCCGAGCGATTATTTTAAAGCGCACTGCGGCTAATTGGCCTTATTTTGTTGAACAATCTATCGCTGCTAATTTTCATTAACAACTCAATTTACGTACGCGTAGAAACGTGAATGAGAAAAATGTTGTTTTAAGTTTTTAGATGTTCTTTCTTTAGATTCAAAAATTTAATGTATTTTGAGTATCAGTTTTTTTTAATGTTATAATATTACGTTTTTTTTTTGTAAGGTATCGCGGTATAAAATCACATAAAAAACATTGCGTAATTCGTTACTTAGGTCATGGCTCAAAAGGTTGCGTAGAAATAATCCGACTTGAAATAATTAGATAGTACAGCCAGTAGGCGATTAGCAAAATTTGAAACTAGGCCACTCGAAGTTTATAATAGAAGCTATAATGTCACAACTCTCAAATTTTAATGATACACTTTTGGAGAAACGGAAATAGGCCTTGTTCTTTCATAATCAATTTTTGTTTACATATATCGTTACGTCGGATTACTGGAATCGAATCCACGTGGCTGCTCGAAATAATTAGCGCGTTAAACAAAATTGAGTATGCAATAGCTAGAAAATTTTCACTATAAGCTACTAAATAAATCATGATATATCAGTCTATATAGATAAGTTTAAATTTCCAAACATTAGATCATAATTATTTTATTGCAGATGTAAAGTCTTTATCGCATTCATCGTAATTAGATCCTTTAAGAAAATCCATAACTTAATTGAATAATTCATTACATTAATAATTGTTCGGAATTTCCCCCGGCGTCAGGAAAAAACCTGTAAAACATTCTTGATCAAGAATTTCTAATTTATTATTATATCTTTTTTATACTGTTGTTTTCCTCGACCTCCACGGCGGTTTCATGACTCGTCAATTCGTAAAGTCAAGCGGCGTAACATCGTTCAATTTTTTCGCACCGAAACTTGTAAATCATGAAAAAAATGCACTTTAATCTTGGAGATCTCTGATTTGCTTGTCGAATTGCTTCATCATGCGTTTCGCGAACGATTTAAGCGGTCTTTTCATCTTTTCGCGCAGTGGCGGCGTTTCCGAAGCTCCGCTGGAGAGTGACGTGACGGTGAACTTGACGCCCCTAAAAAAGAATCTATAACGGTACCGATGAAAATATGCCGCTTTTACTTCCACGGTTTTAACCATCGTTTTTGTACAAAATATAATATCATTTACTTCCCTGACTTTCAATTTTTCATCCGCAAGAAAAATAAATTGTAAAATATAGGTATTATTAAAAAAATAAAGTCTAAAAAAAGAAATTACAAAAAATATCTAAGTGTAATCGTTGTAATTTATAATAAAAAAAGCAGCGATCAAGTTCCACATTCGATAAAAATCTTAATTACCGTCATTTACATCCGACGGTATTGCACTATTTTGTAATTTTTATTGCACCTCCGTCCAGGCGGACAGTTAAAGGAAAGAAAGAAACAAACGAGAGAAGAAACGCGCAGAAGCAAATCATCCGGCAATTATCCACGCTTGGTGCCGTCAATGCGGCGCTTGGGCGCGCGGTAATAGCTTAATTGAAAGCCGTACTCGAAGAAAAAAAAAAGCAAAACGAAAGAGACACTATGCCTCGACGTTTCTATTAAGCTAATCAAGAAAATTGACGCAATGCCAATTCGATCGTCACGTATTTTCTCGGAAGGGGGAAAAATTTAATGATCCCGACGGATAGGTGCGTTCGTCGAATCTCGCTCGGCCTTTGATTTTCTCACCGCGTTCGAGTTTCATTAAGGAGAGAACAAAAGCGCTGGATCATCGCCGCTATTGTAACGGAAACACCCGTAGTTGATTTTCAATTGCTCTATCGATTTATATTCATTATCGGTATATATCCGCTTGCTCTGCTGCATCCGTCTCGGTCGGTTCTTCGTTCGACTGAATTTTTATTTAAACATTCAATGACGTTTTTTCCTACGCGCGCGGAGTTACATTTAATATTACGTCACCGGAGCGCATAAACTGTTTTATAATAAGTGATAAAACACAGGGCATTTGAAAGTTTAAAATTGAAAATCAATACGTCGAGATAAAGTTAATAGGTTTATGATAAAAATGTACACGTTATTGGGATTTACGAAACGCTCGAACAGTTCGTTTAAGTGTATCCCACAGTGTTTTGCGGAAACTTTACTTTAAATAAAGGCAAATCGCTTTAGCGCAACGCAGGCCTCTCTAAAATCCGTTTTCCATAAATCGCTCGAAAAATTCGCCGTAGCCCAACGGCTTAAAACTAAATCATTCGTGCGTCGTAAAAATCCGAAAATTTCCAGCTTCTCTGAAACCCGGCGCGAAGAAAAAAACGGGGAAAAATTAGCTCGGATCCACTTATCCGCCCGCGAGGGGCTCGGGGGCACGGACCAATTTTCCCGCGCGTTGCGCAAGCTCCGAAATAGGCGCGCGTTCCGCTGAAACGCGACCGGCCGCCGGTCGCAGTAACCATTATTTACGACCTTTCCGAGCCGATCGGCCGAATAATCGACATCTGCCGATACGCGAAAAAAAAAGGCGCATAATGCACGCGCAACCGACTTCGCCGGCGAATTGTTTACGCTGCGCGGCTCGTAAAAGTCGCGCTCGGAGCGTAACGCGCGGCGCAAAAAGCTCGCCGTCGCTTCGCTGTAGGTACGTACGTACGTGCCTGCACGCCCGAACGGAGGTGTCCGGAATTTTTTTCCGGAATTACCCGCGACGTAGAGAAAGCCATCCTTTTACCCTGCTACCGGATCGATGCGGAGTCGCGGTGCGGTGGTGCGCGCGTGATATAACGCACGGGGAGGAAAGAGGAAGCGGCCGCGCGCTTTTCCGGACCCGAGGAAAACCGAACGCGTTTTTCGCGGTGAAAACTTTTTTCGCTCGTCTGTTTCTTTTTCTTTTTGTGCGGGCACGCGGTATTATTCTCCTCGTCGAGATAATTCGAATGTTCTTGCACGGGGCTGACGTAATGCAACGGTGCGTAGGGTACATAAGCTGCGGAGGTTTTTCGCCGTTAATGGCTTGCGCGTATATTAAATATGTAAATTGCCTTTCTTTGGACGATAAATCCCGCGTGTTATGGCGCTTTTCTCCACGGTGCGCGTATGCTAGTGTATTGTGCGTGAAATGCTCTTGTCGACTGCAATTTACCGTCCAGCGAACACCTATTTACCGGAGAGCTAATTGGTCCTTTAGGTTAATATAATCATCTCTTCCTTGTTTGGCGAAAAAATTAATGTCATAGTAATTAGTTTCTAAAGAGTACGGCGTATGAATTGAAAAGTGCACTATCAATTTTTGCACTAAACATTTTCGGCGATTATTTTTAAAATAAAATAATAAAGAATCTCGGAAAAGTCGAGCAATGTATTCTTAAAAATAATTAGATTGATTAATTAGCTTTGTACAAAATCTTCGAAAAACTTAGTACAATGAAGTTCAGTTGTACGCGTAACTGCATGTTAATTAGATATTTGCATTCTTCAAGTTCAACATTAGATATGTTAAACAAACACCCACAATTGCATTTAATAACTTTATTGTAAAGACTAATTACTCTTTTGAAGCATCGCCAAGCTACTAAAACAAGCTTCAATTTCCCACATGGTTTTTAAAACAAAAACACTTTCTCCTCGCGGAAGTAATAACTCTGTAAACGCCACTCAATTCGCTCGAAACTGAAATTAACACATAGGGCTTGACTAATGAATTTGAGCCTCCGACTTTATTTCCACCCGATTTCCATTGCTAATGATATTCCCCTCTAATTAATACACCATTAATCACCTTACCCCGGCATCAAGAGCGAATCCCGACCACAATGTGCACCTGAGCCTTGCACGAAAAGTAAATTACCCCCGCCGCACAGTGAGATCTCAGAAAAAAGTGCACGCGATCAGCTCGCAATTTGCACGTGTATAAATCAACCGCAGCGACGGATCGCACGCGCCGTTTTATTACGACGTTCCACGCCGGCGCCAAGTGAAGACTTCACGTCGTTAAATCGCGCGACGCAACCAAGGCGTCCGCGCACGCAAGTACCTTTAAACGTACATACTTACAGGACTAAAGACGAAGATGTACGAGGCGACCCCATCGCCGATCGATCCCTTTCGCGCGCGAAAATCCGCGCTGACTTTGCAAGAGGCGAGGGCGCGGAGTGTCGAGCGGAACACCTTCCGTCTCGCAGGCGACGCGGACGTTTATTGAAATAGCGCTAAATCGCATTCGTCTTGCGCGCGATTTTTCGCGGCGCCCGGCAAAGCTGCACAGCCTTTTGCCGGGATTCAATAGGCTGCCGGCGCGGCCTCGCCGCCCACGTAGTTTTCCCACGGTCGTGAGCCTTTTTTGGTAACGCCGCTTTGTGGATTCGCGCGGTTTTCCGGGAAATCGCAATAATGCAATTGACGTTTGATGCCTTGATGTTGTTTTCTACGGTTTTTTTTTAATCTTTGACTCAGTGTTTGTTATTATTATTTATCACTTGGTCGGGTGCTACGTGCTTATTAGCATTTTTATTTATGGTGATATTATGTCAGTGATGATTTTCGTTGTGCAAATTTTGTTGCTTACTTATTTCGAAGTGCAGTAAATAATTTGTTGTTCAATTTACTTAAGGTTGAAAATTGTGACGACCAATACCTAATATTGAAATAAAACTTCAAAAATTTTGTTTTATCGTTTAATTATGAGCAATTTTTATTCTCAAAATTTAATATTATATCTTTCGTTGTTTTAATTCTAATATTTAGTTGCATACAACAAAATTTATAATTATTTTTCTTAATGAGCTTCTATTATGAATCATAGTCTATTCAGTATTCAGATAGACAATTATATTTTTACAGCTTTGCAACACTATCCAATGAATTGATTTGTAATTATTTTGTTTTTGCACGTAAATGATCAGTCGAGTTATCTAATTATGAAACTATGTACTTTTTCTCTCAGTGGAAGTTCACCGTAATAAAAGCATATCTATGTAAAAACGATTGAAATGTCTTTACGCCACGTACATTGTAATTATATGATTGAGCATTCGCTTTGCTAATACAGTGCAATTACGAATAGAAATGTTTCTTTAATTCTTCTGCGGCCAAGCAAATGATCAGTGAGTATTCACATCACAAAACGTTTTACGTGATTACTTAGTGTGATTACGTGGTCTCTCTGCGATATGTACGTTATAGTCTATTTTCCAGACGTTTTGAATTTCAATCCATCTGTTGATTAAAATTTCAATTGAAGAAAATATTCGCCTAGATACGAGTACAAGAATTTCAAAGGTTTGTTTTTCAAAATCATGTGAATAAATTTACAATCTCATTTATAGAAATTGAAATACTATAGTGTAGAATTAAACTAAAATCCTCTTAAAAGAATAATGTCGTAGGATTAGTATTTTGATTAATTAATCATACTCCATTTGAATTTTCGTGCAAATTTAATATTACAATTCAAATTATCCAAGAATTTTATGTAATAAATGAACAACCATTAAGTTCTAAATGTTCTAACTACTCTAAATTTTATATAAAATAATTTAATTTAAAAATGTACGTTTGAGAAATTATCTATTTTCTACCTTGGAAAATCAGAATGCATCACCAATAAATACGTACAAATTGTGTATGAGAAACTTAGAACTCGCGATTCGCGATGGATTTTGCCTATTAAATTAAAATATTTACACAAATCCCAGACTATCACCTCGCTGAAAATGGCATACAAATTTAAAACGCAAATGAGCGCCAATTTCGACACAGCAAAACTCTTTAAAAAAAAAAATTTTTCCGTACACCTTCGATCCAGATTCCGCGTGCAGCCCGTCGCGCTCGGAAAAAGTCCGGCTTATCAGCGCGGGGAATCGGCGAGCTCGTGCGCGGGCGTCGCTCGGTGCACAGATCCGCGCGGCGGCCCCGCAGGACACTTTTCCGCGACTCGAAAAGACGGGGCGTGGCTCGAGGAATAAGCCGCCGCGGCGGCGCGCTGCCACTGCACATGCACCGGCGCTCTCTTTCGCTCGGTGCCCCGCATCCCCCCCCCCCCCCCCCGGTACGCGCGCGCGCGCGGCTGTGTGGGAACACGCGCGAAACCGATCGGCCCGGGATAAAGTCGCGCGCCGATTCTATTATTTCGGAACTCTCTCACGGGGGTATCGTACGCGCGATTCGGCGCGGCTACTGGCCCTGCAGCCGCGATGGTTATAAGCGCGTTTTGATAATTATCAGCGCGCCCGCGCGCGAGCAGCCGGGCAATGCGGTGAATCGATATTGTTCGGGATTTTGGCCTTTGTAGTTCTGTTTGTTGATCAGTTTTGCATAATAATCTGCATTCGAGCGTGTGTTTGCACTATTTTTTGTGTCCTTCCTTTTGATGTAGTGTATATAGGTGGTGGCGCGCTCGAGATTTATTCCGCGATTATAATTACGTAATGATGTAACTCTTTATGCATTCGTCGGGGGTTACGTAGAGATCGATTTGTTCTTTGTTTATGGTCGCGGTTATTGCACCCATTTCTACGAGATCATCTCTTTTGCAGAGTTTTACGTTGAGCCGTTATTCATACGGCTTATTCACATACGAATACAAAAGTCATCGTTTCACTGGCGATAAAAATTGCTTTTTATGCTTTAGAGCAAAAAAAATTTACACACATACTTTATTTGTGTATCTTTTTACCGTATATGAAAAACATGAAACGTGTGTAATTTCTGTTTTTCGTAGCAGATAATACACTAAACTTTGTGATTTAAACAAATTTACGAAGATTTACACAAAATTTTTAATAGTGTCTGTGAACAAATTAAGAAAAATAAAAGTGTATTTTACCCACCATTAATAAGCACAAGTGAAAATAACTAATCGGTTTACATCACGAACACGTTTGATCGTACAATGAAATGAAAGCGTGTTCCGGACACGTATCATGGTACCCCGAACGTGGCCGTAGGCTCGCCTGCAGCGGGCTGCTCTTTACGCGCAATCATCCGTCACAGACGATTCAATTTGGTGTTGGCGCGCGTACGACCGCAGCGCGAGGTGCCGACGTGATTTGCGCCTTTCTACGTACGTGTGTGTACACGCGGCGACCAGCGGATCATTGTTTTGGCGGCGTGGGCGCGCGTCCCGCTCTGCCTACTCGCTTTTCCACGGGGGAGTAGCCGGACAAAGAAATTGACGAAACCCATTGAGAGCCGATCGGCCTGCACGTTTCTTCGCGCCTCCGTGCTCGGCCGAGGGTGTACCGCCGCGTTCACACGCGCCGCTTCGTGTCTAATGAGTATTGTATCGGTATCGGTATCGGTGTACACGCGAATTTTTAATATTTCGCGGTTTCTCGGAGGATCGATACCGAGCCTTTATTTTCTTGAAGTGAAAAAGTTTTATGTTCTTGTGCAATGCACGGAGAGACGGGTTCAATAAAAAGACTCTGATATTTTTAAAAATTAACAGGTAGTTAGTGATCTTAGATCGACCTGATTGATTTGGTAACAATGTTTATTACTTGATAAAAATTGCAATAAACGTGAAAAATATTATGACGTTATAAATATTTTTTATAACGTTAATTATAGTAATTTTTACCAACAAAATTACTACTGATAACAGTAATTTTTATCGAATATTCATTCTCTACGTGTGGAAATTAATGGATTCTTTAATTTCAAGTATAAATTTCATTTTTTATTGGAAGAAATTTACAGAATTGAGGAAACACAAAATCGGTTAGTGACTGTACGCTACATTTTGTAAGACTGAGGAATGGTCAAAGGCTCTGATTAGCTTGACGCGATACGCTCACTCACACTACTTGTGTTAAGAAATGATAATTTACTGGATTTAACCTGTGCACGTGAGGATAATAAATTATTTTTCGTTGAAAATAAAAGTTTAGAGGAGAACGTACGACCTACTCTGTTCGCAAGATGTAAAGGCTATAAATCTATAAATGTACCGTAAGTAGATTGATGTCGAGTGTGCTCAGACGTGCATTTCCAAATTCAGTTTATATCAAACTTTTAAACGGGGTACTAAACGCAACGTATAAATCATTGCAAGCTGCAAAGAAATACAATAAAAGCATTAATTAGCATTCGTTTCGATCGAAGGGAATACCAGTTATACATTTGTAACACTTATAAACGCGGCGTATCTCAAAACAAAAGCGAATTCCATGATTATCCATCTGCATAATCGTACGCGTAGACTCACGGCTCGTAAACGAGAAGAACCAGCGTGACGTTAAATCAATTAAACTAATCACGAACTGCGGTATCAATTACACCCACCTGATTCGCGGACAATCGAACGGACAATCGCGCGATTTCCCTCTGCTCTCGATACGCCGCGGGTGCAATTAGAGGGGAGCGCGGCGAGAACGCACCCGTTCCGAGAAAAAAAAAACAATGCACGCTGTCGAACGCGAAATTGAGCCACGACGCGGACAGACGAGAGAAAGAGAGATAAAGAGAGAGAGAGAGAGAGAGAGAGGCCGGGGCGGAGCCGCGATTACGCGCGCAAATCGGCAATACGGGGGATGCGATTTGCATGAGCGCCGGGTCTAATCACGTGCGGTCGCCCGTTGCTCCACATTCCTCGAGGGAGTGCTGCCTCCGCAAGGTCCTGTCGTTCTCAAGGATGCAGAAAAAGAATCGAGCGCCGGGAATTCTCGAGCGCTTAATCAACGTCGCGATTTATGCGCCGGACGGAAATTGGGCTCCTATTGTGTTCTACAATTTAGCATTGGATCGTTCATTAATATCCATTTTCGTTTGTCTTTTTATTTTTATTTCATTTTTTATTAGTAAACGGGAGTAACGCCTTGAAATGCAAACAAATGTATTATAAATAAAGCGCATACTAAATTAGAATTAATAATATTTTAGTAGCCTTTCGTTTATTTCTTTTTTGAAGTAATTACAATGCAGTCTATTGTTCCTCTTCTTTTTTCGTTTAAAAATTTTAATAATCTTTTACTTTTTTCTCTTGGAGAGCTTTAACTGTTTTGATGAGTCTTTTAAGCGGGTCGTAAAAATAAAGAAGAAAAAAATTGTCTCGCCCGTTGTTTTGCCAATAAAAAGAGTGATGCCTCAAGGCCGTAAAACCCGCGCCTACACTTAAAATCGCGTGTAACAGTTCCCGCATTTAGAAGTTCAAAGGAGCGGTGGGAGGTATGTTCGGACACCCACGTGTCTTCCGAAACGCGTATTTTAAAAGCTGCAGATTGCTTTGTCTCGCGTAAACAAGCCAGCATAGGTGAAGAAACGGAGGTTGAGGAGAATGTAATTTTGTTTTAAACACGTTGAAATACATGCAGGTGACTTTATAAAATACGTGAGAAAGCTACTCGATAGATTTTTAATTAAAATATTTCACTGCCAAAACCTGCCTCTGATTACGTAATATCCTGGTAACTTGGTTACTAAAATGAATTTTTCACTTTATTTTTAACGAGCAGCAGACAATGATAATAAATTAGGTACATTCAAAACAGCATACGCTATTTACGAACTTCATGTGTCTCGTACAAATAATTGGGTCAGTAGCCCGTTAACGCCGTGAAAAATAAAAGACGTCTGATTTTTTGCAAATCGCGGCGGGACTTTTTAAATAAAATTCTTTATTTTTGCTCCGGATGCGTCATCTGTCTACCGCGCATCCGTTTTTATAAGAGCGCCGACGCTCTTAAAAAAGTGCGCCAACTTAAACCACAGAATATTATCGCTTCTGCGTATTATAATGTTGCGATTTCCATGCGATCTACTTTGTACGCAAATGAGCTCACATCTTCTTTAACAAAAAAGTAAAAGTTAAATTAAATCTTTTAAATATTAAATAAATGACAACAATAAGCTCTAAAATTTAAAGCGCTACGTCGTATATTTATCGCGTCCCATTGAGGTATAACAATAGCCGCAGATATAATCGATCGAATCAACATTTCCAAATAGAAACTCGAAATTGAGTAATTACCGGTAAAGTAGCAGTTACAGGCTATGAGCTCAAAAATCTGCGCGACACAATCGGGATAATCGCAAGATTGCCCGAGTTTATATAAGGAGCTGCAGCAGGAAACGCCTTAGAAAATGTCGGGTTACGCGTGCGCCATGTAAGCTCGAATTTACAGAGCATAAAAGCGCGTCTACAATCAACTTTGAAGGTAAAAGCAAATGTGACGTAAACCAAATTTTTTTTCACCCGATGCAATTAACTTTTGATTTTCTACAGTATATTAGTGCAGTTTACTTCTATAAGAAAAGAAAAATATTTATATACTTTAGAAAATGTAATGGCAACCTTTGAATTTAATTTAATCTTAATCAACTATCCGTTTGTTTAAAAAAGAAGATAAACGATTTTTTTGTATGAAATAAGTTTTCGTAAATATTTTTATTTTAATTTATTATAATGCAGTATACTACACATTATACATTGGTCGATACCGTGAACGCACCAAACGATATTTATAATTAAATGAATCGATAATTTTCTATAGAGCTACAAATACACGCCAGCTATTAAGCGAACTTGATAAATAAATCGCAAGTTAAGTGCACCGAATGAGCGCGACGTTAAACCTTAACGCCGATGATGACCCTCGTCCATAAATAATACACGAGGTGTAAAAGCGCATCAAGCTCGCGTCGCGCGCCGGCGATCGGCGTCGGCGCGCGACGACCGGTTGCGCAACTGGAAAGCCGGTCCGATTTTCGTGTTACAATACCAACGAATTAATGTAGCGTCGATAATTAGAAGCTCGGAGGCCGGGCCGCGTTGCCGCAATAATCGGATGCCGCCCTCGTTTGACCGTTTCGTACGGGACCTCGCGTATATACTTTTGCGTAAACGAAGCGCGACCGTTACAGCGGCCGTTCGATTTCTACCGCGGCGCGTATCGCAACGCGCGCGCAAAAGGGAAACACGGGATAGGAACAATTCACAATCGAATGGTCGAATTTACCGGCGCTAAGTGCCCATTGTGGGTCGAGGGGGGGGGGGCTATGGGTTTCATAAATCGCGCTTAACGAGTTATTCGCATTGTTTCGCGTTCATTTAGCTAACGAATATCGGCCGCGCAATTACTCCCCCGAACGAGCTTTCGTCCGCGGATCTAATCTGCTTTAATCTACACTCCTCGCTCGGCCACTGGACCCTGAACAAACGCGCACTTCCGTGTTCCCCACGTGCGCTACGCTCGGTTTCTCGTCGATTTTATCCGCCTCGATTTTTTTTTTCGAATCATCTCGCTTATGTGCGTTTGTTCGCTTTATGACACGATAAGTTAGAGCTTCGTGCTGCGCGCACGGGGATATTTTACGAGCCACTTAGAATCCATTATTCCGCGCGCAATGGATAAGCGATGCGCGCGCTTGCATAGTTTGTTTCTCGCGCGATGCTACAGCTGTTGCCACTCCGGTGCGCTTGGGTCTTCTTCGCTGCAAAAGTGAATTTTTACGATGGACAATTAAAGTCTGTGTACAGTAGTTTATTTCGTTATAAACCATTCTTTACTTCGTAGGCGCCGTTTAAAAATAACTTGTAGACTTTAATAAGCGACGTGGGTTAAATAGAAAGCAAAAAATTACGCTGAATAAAACGCGAGAGAAAAAGTTAGTCTATTAATACGTAGGGTATTTGTATATGGAAATACTTGTTTGATTCAACGTACAAATAACGTGATAAAAAATTATTAACAATACTATATCTTCAATCTATTAATCGATCTTATTTTTTTTTCTAACTTCACCAAAAGTAAAAAAATGTTCCGCATTGTCATTCAATCTTATCATCTAATTAAACAAAACCTCGATCAAAACGGATATACTCTATATCTACTACACAAGTATAGCAACAATGAAAAATACAATAAAAAAGAGCAAGGAGTATTTCTAATTTAAATATGCACCTGGTCAGGAACTGTTCATTGTTTTTTTAATCAGTCTATAACTTTGTTATCACTAGTTATTACTTAACCGATTTTTCAAAAATCTTCCACATTTTAAAAGCAAATTATAGGAAAATTACAATTTTTACTGTAAAATGATATTGTACACGTAATAACTGATCATACTTAATAAAAATTAGATCATACGCCAATTTTGTTAAAAAAACTGCAATTTTTCCAAAAATTACAGCAAATTTTCTCAGTTACCAAGCCTGTCCCCTTGCATCTCGAATAATTCACGGCAAATTTTCCAGCTTCGCCATTCTCAGCGCGGACCCAACCGATCGCCCCGGCGGACACTCGTGCGGCACGCGTGGCGCACGGAGCTCGGCACGTGAGTCGCGGCCCGGCGCACGTGTGGCCGCACATGCTCGCGCGTCGAGGAAAAGTCGCGGGAATGTTTTTTTTTCCTTTTCTTTTTTTTTTTTTTGCGAAACGCGACTCGCGCGAGAGCGGCCCCCGCGGCGAGAAAAGGGGAACGCGGGCCGCCGACCTTGAGGAAGGCGTGCGTACGCGCTCCGAGCGCTCGCGTGCCGAGATTTTTCCGTCCCCCTCCTTTTTTTTTCTTTTCGCGAGCGAACGTAAGGTGAGTGGACGATCGGAGTTTCGCTGGGCTATCTTTATTCGCTGATAAATCGGGCTGAATGGGGCTGATAAAGGTTTTATTTGTATCGCCGGTTTTACGGTAAATTACGTTTATTGCGCTTGGTTTATCGTTAAGTATTGAGGGGTGAACTTCGCGTGGGATAAGAATGAGGCGAGATTTGGTTTAAAAAAGTTCGTATTTGCTTTAAGTATTCTGTTTTTTTTTTGTTTTTTTTTTCTTTAAATAAATACAAATTGTTTTGGTTGTATTGTGTGTGTTAACGATCATAATAATTTTATGCTCAGTTGTACTTCTGAGTTGGCTAAGTAAATTTCACATTTCAGAACACGTACAAGTCAATATTTGACGAAATCCTGTACACCTGGAATAGTAAGATACTACTTGCAAAATTCGTTTATGTAATTCATCATAAACGATTCATACTTAAGTGTATAAATAGCACCTAATAAAAATATCATACATTACCGTAAAGTTAAAAATTCCTTAAGATTAGATTATGAAGTCTATTTTAGAACAAAGAGCTACGTAAAACTAGAAAAAAGTTTGAAAAGTCTACCTACCTTATACGTAAAAGCTGCCAATTGAAAAAAAATGCGAGCACGTACTTAGTAGCCTCTTTTTGTTTGCAGAAAACTTGGCGCCGTCTGAGTTAAAGAAGTTGAGAAACAAACAGAGAAAGCAGCGGAGGAAGGCTGAACTCGAGAGGCAGCAAGCAGCCCAGGCTCAGGAGAAGAGGGAACAGCACAATAAGTCGCGACAGCAAACCGATCCTGATCTGGAACAGCCAACGCTGGACGAGCTTATTCCAGAGAAATTGGAGCGGGTAAAAAATACAATTTCTTTATCTTTATTCAATTGACGAATTTTTATTTTGATCAAGTGCATGATACTTTAATGATTTCACTGAGGCAAAGGTGCACTAACAATGAAGGAAAATGTAAGAGATGTGTTTGATTGCATTATTTGTTTATTTTTCAGGCTGAGGATCCATTGGAACAGGCAATAAAGTTCCTTCTTCCCCTGCAGGAATTAGCTGCCAATAATATCGAGACTCACCTTATGGCTTTCGAAATATACATTCGCAAAGGTAACTATTCAAATTTTTTTTCATTAATAGTTTTTAAGAGGACAATAAAAGTATTAAAATTAAAGAATATCGATAAAACTCATAATAAAATTATTAATTTAAATTTATAAAATAATTACAGTCTGAACAAAGAAATATGTTTACTTTATCTCGTAAGATTTGACTTACTCTAAATGAATATTGAATTTTCATTAAATGTTTATTAAAAAAATCATCTGAATTTTAAAAAAATATCTACTGAATTCTTGTAAATATTTCAATCAAAAGTCACTGCATTAGCTCCACTCTTTTAATAATCCTATAGATAAACAAAAACGAACGGTAATCTAAAAACGATTTATCCACGCAGGTCGAACATTGCTGATGCTGCGGTCGATAAACCGGGCGTACCGGCTGGAGCCGAACAACCCGGACCTGCACAGCTGCCTGGTGCGCTTCCTGCGGCACACGTCGAGCTCGAGCCTGGACGGCATCGTCAGCGAGGTGATAAAGCGCCAGTCCAGCGACATATTCGAGGGCGCGACGGCCGCCCAGCTGAACGCCGACTACCTGAAGAGGAACGCCAAGTCGCTGCCGCACGTGCTGCAGGGGGCGCGCATGCTCCACCTGCTGGAGCCGTCGGCGCAGCAGCGGGCCATCGGCCTGGCGACGAACCTCGACCTCGAGAACGTCAGCCTCGAGAGCTGCACGAGGGTCCTGGAGGCGCTGCGCAGCGGCGACTTCGGCCCGTGCGAGCAGGCCCTCGCCGACTACACGGCCAAGTGCCGCGAGCGCTTCCCGTACGCGGCGGCCTTCCGGCCGGCCGCCGAGGCCGGCAAGCAGTCGGCGCCGCCCCAGCAGCAGCTGATCAACCACCAGGACGGGGGCAAGGAGCCGCAGCAGCAGCCCGCCTCCAACAAGTACTGATCCCGGCAGGCCGAATCCTGCCCCAGCTCCGGCTACTGCCTCCTCAGCGCTCTGCGGTGTAGCTAAAGCGAATTTATATTCTCGAGTGTGCGTTTGTCCAAGTATGCGTCGTGGTGTGATTGCGCCGAGCAAAAGAGAAAAAAGAAAAAAAAAATGAGAGGGAGAGAGTGAGAGAGTGACTGAGAGGACTGCGCGAACTTCGTTAGCAGATTTATTATGATGAAAACTAAACAAAATGGATTTAAAGGAACATAAGCAAAGACACAATATACGGTTGGTATGATGACTCACGATACTGCAGGTGGACTAATTTAAGGATTAGGTAGAGGAAAAAAAAAACGAGTCTGGGTTATGGCGGTTCACACGAAAGTATATGTTAAACGATCGAGCCTGCGACGAGCGCGCGTAATGTCACGCGCGTTGTAAGCGGAGCTCCGACGAGGGGGTCCGTTCACTTGACGAATTAAAGAGGGAAGATAGAAAAAAAACGAGGAAATAAAAGAAAAAATGACAATGTAATATAAAAATCGCGATCTGCCTCGTCTCTAGTGTTATCGATGATGCGCTGGGTTCGTGAAAAAAGAGCAAGAAAAAAAAACAGAGCAGCGACGCGTGGGCGCGCGCGACTATTCTTAATAAATTGATAACTGCCCCGCCGATCTGCTCGGCGCGGTTTAGACGATTTTTAACGGGTAGGAAAGGGGGGTTTTCACGGGGGAGGGCGACGCCGCCGAGAACGAACTCAGTGTCTAGCTAAGGATTTCACGCGACGGTAAACATGTTCACATTTTGATGTCACAAAGTGATGGGAAACTCACAAAACGCTTGTACACGATCGGCCAAATCGAGGGCATGCGAGGACTTCCGCGACTGCGAGGATACCAAATGAAACGACAGAAGGATGATGCGGTTCGAGTGTACAGGCTGTGCTGTGCATAACACACTACTGCGTAAATAATATACGTTGATATCGGTACAAACGAAACACAAGACTTGTATTCATACATTGTGCTACAGAAGAAAACGTTAAAAACAAAGATTTCTACTCTGCATTGGAGGTTCACTAAAGCGTAGCCACAGCGTCAACATAATGCATTATGTTCTATCGCAGAAAGCTCATTTACCGATATCCCACGGATCCCGTTGGATCCACCCAATACTTTTCTTTGCAATAATTTATGATTTCTTGTAAATTATTTTAATGAGCTACGGGTATACCCTTTATCCGAGATTATTTATCGTACGATCATAAATTGTATAAAAAACGCGATTTTTCTATAAATCAGAAGCTGTATCTTTGATACAACTTGCGACCATTTTTTAATTAATTTATAGTCAATTATCGCTCCAATGATTTTTCAAAAAAAGAAAAAAAAATGTTTGTACGATACAACTAATATTTCAATTGATAAAACGAATGTGAATTTAGAAAAAAGTAAGCCTTCGTTACTTTTTCAAAAATATTTTAAAATATCAGTTTTTTACTGATATGAAAAAATTGAGTGTTTGCAAAAAAAAGAAAACAAAAATAACAATGAATTGTCATTCGATTAACAAAAAGTCTGATTTGTAGATAGAATGATACCGATTATTCTTCTGTCTTATGATACTTATGATGGGGAGCTCCATAAAGGTTTTCTTGAAATCTAGTATAAGCTGTCTGCGTACAATGCGTACGCGAAGAACCAACCATGTTCTTCGTAATTGGATATTACAGAAAACAATAAGCGAACTATCTGTAAACCAAATAATTACGAAAATTTTAATAAAAATGTAAGACTATCGATATCTCTGTTCGAGTATATTTCCACGACCTCAAAACAACGATCGTTGTCATCTCAATTCTTGTAAATTATAAATTTTCACATACCACAATGAAATTGTTACTTTGTGACTTATTAAGAAATTCATGACATTAAATTTTGTGTTTACTATAATTATTGTCATTCGTTATGAATATTCAATATCATGTAAACTTGACGTATAAAATTAGCTCATCTTAAATTTCATGTCTTTCATGCAACTCGGGACTCAGCATCATCTCCTAAACCCTTGTACAGCATAAATAGACCTGAGTCTGAGTAACTTCATAATAAATATTTCTTATCATAGTCAATTTTCTTTAAAGTTTTTGTACAGTAAATTTAAATGTTTTTATATCATTCTCGTTTAAGTAGAAGAAAACGTGTGTATCAATATTGTCTTGACCTTCGAA
Source organism: Eurytoma adleriae (assembly GCA_900480045.1). Lineage (NCBI taxonomy): Eukaryota > Metazoa > Arthropoda > Insecta > Hymenoptera > Eurytomidae > Eurytoma > Eurytoma adleriae. Next base: position 82,254 of record UXGC01000399.1, read on the forward strand.
ATATATGACTTCAATAATGAACCTAAATACTGAATTTAAATATCAAAAGCAATGATTGTATTATAAAAATACTAGCAAAATATTTGTATCTTATATAAGCATGGAGTTTCAATGTTTTAATAGAAAAAGATTCAGTAATTTATTAATTTTTATAGGAGATTTATATATAGCTTTTTTAAATCAATTTTAATTATTTTAAGTCGAAAATGTACGTGATAGCATGTCATAATTCAATTTAAAAGTCAATATCGAATTATAAATTACAAATATTTTGCCAAATATCTAAGTCTGCTGATTAAGTAATAATATAGTGAATTTTATTTGTATTTATTGCACTACCAAAACATAAATATGCAATAAGTACTAAATTCATCCCAAATGTACAGTCACATCCAATAAATGTATCAAGATTTAGTCAATTATTATGAGGTTATTCATGTTTTCCTTTGCTCATAAATCCTACTAATGCTTTGGAAATAATTAAACTTTTTTATTCTACTATTATCTTTTGCAATTATTAGTTTAGAATTTCTAATATTTATTTTCCATTTTTGTTATAATTAAAGAATGTTTAATTTATTCAAGTAATAATTTCAGAATTACTGATTACAAGTTGGCGAAATTATTGAGTATTTATTAAATAAAATAATTCAAATATTTGATTCATAATTTTTATATTTACAATTAATTTCAATTCATTTATGACAATAGGCATTTTTTATAAAACGCTTTTGTTTTATGTTATTTACAATGTTTAAATACAGATTTACATTGTTATGTACAGACATACAGACAAGTTTTTGGCATAAATAAGTAGTAATTTCTGTAAAGAAACTGTATATTTAAAAAATAAATTTGAACTTACTATCTATTTATGCTTTTAATCATTAGTATGATAAGTCAATTATTATGCTCCCTTAATTACTTAATTCTAAAATAATTTGCAGCTATATTTATATTAGTCATGGCTTTATCATACAGATTTAGCAGGTGTGGTTGGTAATTGATTCATACTTTTCCAGTTGACTTTTTCAAAATCAATTACAATCTTCTTCATCTTTGGTATTAATTGGCTGTAAAATAAAAAATTTAGTTTCTACATTTTTAAATATTGATTTAAAATGAAAATATATTAGGAGTTGTACCTGTACTTTACTTTTGCAGCGTCAAACATTTTCTTTGAAGCCAAAGTGTTAACTTTATGTGCATTTTTATCAGACAAGTAAATAACTTTCTTAATTCCAGATTGAATAATCACTTTCGCACATTCATTACAAGGGAACAATCCAACGTAAATAGTACAATTCTTAACATCTGATGAATTCTTGTTTAAAACTGCATTAAGTTCAGCATGACATACTAAAGTAACAAATGCTATATTATTACAGTACTAAATTAAATTTTATAAATATTAAAACAGAAAAAACTTTACCATAAAGGAACTTAGATTCCAACTGATTATCAGTTTCTTTCTTCCATGAAAATTCATCATCGCTACATCCGTTAGGCATTCCATTATATCCCACACCAACAATTTTTTTTTCTTCGTTGACAATACAAGCTCCAACTTGAGTACACGGATCTTTACTACGCATTGCAGCCAGAAAAGCAATAGCCATAAAGTAATCCTCCCAATCTAAGTAGTTTTCTCTCTTACTGTTTTTATCGCTATATTAAAAGTAATGAGTAGATATAATAATAATATCAATAAAATGATATATTTTAAAAGTAGCTTTAAATATTAAATTGAAAAGCTTAAAATCTGAATGAATATAACCTAAAATATATAAGAAATTAATTGTTAAAACATTTAACACTTACTTTGATTGGTCCATCGGTTCATTTTCAGTACCGATATGTAGTTTATCGAAATCTAATATATCTCCCATGTTTTAAATAATGCTAAGATTAGGATAACTCTTTTCGCGGGCTTTTTCCACTGTGCGATTACGGACATTACGGTACAAACTTTCTGCCTTATCAAACGGCCATTTAAAGGGCACGAGTCGACACCTGTCGGTTACTTTATCAATTATAGTACGCGCTTACTTATTATTGGGTAATGCAGAAAGTTGCAAAGTTAAATAAATTTGAACTGAATTATAAAAAAGGATTTTTTTTAGTTCAGGAAACATTCTTTGTATTGTTAAAACAAATACTCGATTTTTGTAAAATAAGATAAATAACTGATCGATCTTTATAAAAAAAGACAAAAATTCAGGGCATTTTTTTAGCGTCTTATTTCGAATCGAGGTAATCAATTACCTATAATTGTCGAAGAAATTACAATATTGCTTATGTAAATATATCTCATAAATTGTAGCATCTAAATTTCGGAGCTGCCCTATCTGTCGGCATTTCGTGACGAGCCAGCAGTTGAAGCTTTTTCGTCACGTCAGCCGGCGGCACCTGGCACCGATATTCAATGATAAGAAGAGCGCAGTCCAAAAATTACATATTTTTATTTTTACATCGTAAACTTACAAACACTTTTTTCACGATTAAAATTTATGCGCGCTGAAGTGTCACTCTACTCGTACGTTTTTAAAGAAAAAAACGTGGAAATTATTTGTATAATTATATATAAAAAAGTCAAATTCATATATTATTAGTATTATTTTTAGTGATTATGCCACGACTGCACTGCGTTACATTTTTTCAGAGTTGCACCGTATTTTACAATGAAATATCGCCGAAAAATTATAACGAAACTTTCGTATTTCGGCATACGTTTATCGACATTATCCTTGTAGCAACACGGCAAATCCTCGCGCCTCGAAAAATGTCACGTTATACGTATTTCGCGGAGTTACAAACTTCCTAGTTCGCCGCGAGACCTTGCGCTTCTCGTTGAAAAAAAAAACAGCGCGCGCTCGAAGCAGGTTTAGTCTTCCAGGGGGAGAGGCAGGCTCCGCGCTCGAGAAAAAGCAGCCGCACCGCCGTCAAAGTGGGTGAACGGGGACTCGCCTGCGGAACGTCACGTTCCCGCATTGTCGCGGCACACACCAGCGGGAAAAGCGCCTTCCTTTCATCGCTCGGCTCTCCTCCCGCGGTGCCGCACAAAAGCTTCGTCAACGCCGAAAAAAAAGTTTATTCGTTTTTTTTCTCTTCTTTTTCGGCTCTCATCGCGATCGAATGTTCGAGCGCAAATGTCCTCCACAACGATTCCCTGTAAATCTGAATTATAATAGTCTGATCACTAGTTAGTTATAATTAATTATAATTATGTTATCACTAATTATGATTCATTTACAAAGAATAGATGACTATTCACGTGATATCGTTAAAAGGCCTACTTTAATTTGTCACTTTTAAACTACTATATAGAGTGAAGTAAATTCTTTCAAAACCTGATAAATTTAAGCTATCATACGATTGATACCTCAAGTTTATCAGGGTCTGTAAGAGTTTACTTTTCTCCAGCGCTTTAAAAATGTCAAATTAAAAAAAAGCTTTTTTTGAATTCTGCTTTTTCTTCGTTATAGAGTCGGCGATATAGTGAAATCTCAGTAATTTCACTAATTCACACGTAAAGGGCTGGTATAAAAAAAGTTTCTCTCGATCGCCGATTACACGCGATATTCTCACGTGACCGGCGATTATGCGGAAGCGACGCAGTTCCTTAAAGGCGGACGAAAGTCCGGCGCGCCGCGACGAAACGCGATAATAACGCCGGTTGATATTACAAGTTGAAAACAATCCGCGAATCGATTTTTCCCCCGGTGTATTCTGTTACGGGACGCGAGCGGCGGCTTGCGAAACGACGCGAGTTTTTTTTTTTATCGGTAAAAGGAAACTCGCTGCTTCGACCCGTTTTGATCGGCGTCGCTTTAAAGGAGCGCGCGCGCGCGCTGCAATTGCAGCGAGACCGACCGCCGCGGTAGACAATACACCGATCGCCAGTCAAAATAATAAGGTCTAATGCGCGAATGTTATTGTAATGGGAGATAAAATATGCGAACGTGTGTAGTACACGTACGATTTTTTCTAGTTTTTCGATATATTTTATATTATTACTTGTTTCGTGTGAAGATGAGAGTTTGTTTATATTTAAAAGCGGTTTAATTGTTTTTATTTGCAAATCCGTTGGCCGTGAGTACCTTTTTTTATTGGCTTTGTAAGAAAGTATTATAGATAATCTATATTTTAATAATACGATGAAAAATTTTATAATTATAGAAAAATTTCCAATAGAATGTTAATAATTGCTTTACACGTTATCCTTGATACTTTGTAAAATTTTAGTTTTTAGTTTTCATATTTTGTTTTATGTTGTTATTTAAAAGGTTTGTAATCCAATTATCGAAATTAATTTGAAACACATCTATGTTTATTTTATTTTATTCAAAATTTACGTACAAAAACAGTAGTACAGTAAAAATATACAATAATGAAATTAAAGTACTTATTAAAGTACCTACATACTCTAATCAATTAATTACTATTATTTAATTTAATTTATTTAAAAAACAAAACACTTAACAGTACATTTTGAAAACCGAGCTGACCAAAAGCAACGTCAATCGACCCTCCTATCTGCTATCAACGCCAATCAATTATCCTACATAAACTACTACTACAAATACATCTCGAACACATCCACGGCGCGGGATAAATTTTTCCGCGTCCGAAGCGTCGACTCGTCGAAAGTGAATGTTAATCCGAGCGACTCCCATCGAAAAGCCATCCTCGCTCGGAGACGGCAAATTATCAGGGGAGCCGGGGGCCCGTGCGCCCCTCGCAGCACGAAATCACTTTTCGCGGACATATGCAGAGGAACAAGTAACGGCCATTACGCGGGGATTAGCGTCGCTGCAGCCGGGGGGGAGCCTCGTGTGGGGGGCGAGAAGCGACAAGTGCCGGAGCGGTGCCTTTGACTCATCTTCGACGCGGAGCGACGACGCCTCTCGAGTGGACGCGAGGAAAGCGAACGTGACGCGAGGAGTTGAAGCACCGAGGCGCGAGGGGAAGCCCGCGCGGTGTGCCTCGGATATCCGATAGCCAGGGCCACGAGGACCATTTTACTCGCTGGCTGAAGCACTTGATTGATCGACTGTTGTTTAGATAAGCTCACTTCAAAACGTAGCGGTTGATGTAAAATAGTTTGGGAGGATACTTCACTTACTTTTTTTTGTGTAATCCGTTCGACGAGTAATTCGATTGTGCTAAAGGTACTTGAAGTCGTTAAAACACAATAAGTTGTTTAAGTAAATATTTCCTTCAATTAGGTAATTAAAAATGTATGCTTTAGTAATCCTTTGGTTACACGTATTATGTAACATCAAAAAAATGTTTATTTCATATTTTTAGTAAATATATTATGTAATTATGTAAAAAGGCAATCAAGAAAATAAAGACAATCTAAAAATAATTTTTTGTTTTTGCAAAAACGTTTTCGTTCATATACAATACATTTTTGAGATATCGCAATTAATGGTCAGAAAATTATCTTTCTTGGACACATTGCTCTACCTAATTTTAATATAAATCTAAAAAGATTTCCTCGAATTAATTTAAAAAAATTTACCATAAGACAATAAAAAAATTAATTTTAATATTAACGTAATTATAATACCTATCAACTCAAAGCATACTACTTCCGAAAAAAAATTTAGCATAATATCTCAGTCAAAAAAACCTCTGCAAAATTAATTCCCTCAAAACACACTTGCCCCTAGTATCAACGTCAGCCGAAAAATTGTAAATTCAAGTAACAAGCCGGCAAAAGTGTGAGAAAAAACGCGTTTCGCCAAAAGCACACGAAGAGAAAAAAGAAAGAAACGAGTCGACGCGCGGCGGACGCACGGTCGGTGCTCTCCGCGGCGGCTTGAGCGATGACCCGGCCGCCGGCGCGGCTGGCGCTCGTCGGAGATAAACCCCGTTGCCGCTTTGAGCTTTCGCCGCGGCCAGCCGAAGCCCGTTAACGCGCGTAAGCCGGTCGCCGGAGCGCGGGCCGTTATTGCGCTCGGCCGCTAAACGCAAAGGGCCGATCTTCGCTTTTTCGCGGCGCTCTATGCACGCGCAGTTTCGCCGCAATTAACCGGCGTCGTACCTCATTGCCGCGTGCTTACGTCGCAGCCTGCGGGGCTTACGGCCTTTACGGAGCGGAAAGGAAGAGCGTGCGTTTTTTGTTGCTTTACGGTAACGTAAGTATGCGCTTTGTTACGTGGATGCGCGATTTAATACATTTTATTAAGGAGGTTCGGTAGAATATCGAAAAATATTTGACGTCTGTTTTTTCTTTTTTCAAATTATTGTGATTTTTTGAGTAATTGCTATGTCGTAATTTTTACCGAACAGACCATTTGATCTCAAGATTTTTAATCGCGTACCTAGGATTTTTCATTAGAAATTGGTTGCCAAAAATTCTCCTCACCTTATAAGATTTAATAAAGAAAATTTAATAATTTCTTTTAAGTTTCTATTAAATTTTATTATAGCTACATAGAGAAAAATTTTGTAGGAACATTAACATTATAAAGAATAGACTTTGTTGACGCGAAAGACAATCTGAAAAAAAGTAAAACACAAAACTTGGTATCGTAATTAGCAAATTTTGTAGATATACTTAAATTTAATTAATTAAATGATAAGTTTATTAAGAACAATACGTATATTTGAAATTACTATTGAAATTTACAAATCTCGTCAATTTCCGTAACTTATACTTTGTCTTTGCGTTACTGGAACAATAATTATAATTTCTTAATGTAATATAACTTCATCACATTACAGAAACTTTTATTTTTTACTTAGAAATTTTTCCTCGGAGTTTCTAAAGTCAACGAATACAAACGTAAAAATACAACGATCATTTATTCTAACACAAAGCCCACTAAAAAAGAATAGCTCTCCTCACAGATCAGATTAAATAAATGTCTACAGCGACTAAAAACGCGCGTCTTACAAGAATCTCGCGCATAATTCACGCTTTATCATTCATGATATTCAGATGGAAGATAACGAAGTGAATTGATCGCGCACAGGATCCCGAAGTTTTCAGAATTATATCGCACGAGCGGCGAGTCGCCTTGAAGCATCGGGCGCGCGCAGTGTGGAAGCTACGTTCGATCGGCGCGAATCCGTGAGCGTAGGGAGGCAGCAGCCGAGCTGCCCCGGGGCCAAATCGTGATTTCTCGCATTCTGCCTTCGACCGCCGCGGCGACGGGGTAACGAAACAAAGAGGGCCCTTGTGGCGGCGTTTAGTGGCATCTCCAAGTCCACGGACTGTGGGAGCGGGGGACCCCGCGCGAGCAAAAAGAAAGCCTCGTGACAGGGTAGAGGGAGAGGAGCTTCGATCAGCCTGTTTCTCAGCTTTCTTCTTGCCTCTTAACCGCGTAGCTCGCCAAGCTCCTAAATCACGCTCTAAATTTTCGAGCCGAATTTATCGTTCGCCGAGACGTATTTTTGATTCACGACTTTCTAAACGAGCTGCTTTTTTAATGAAGCAAAAATTAAGAGATTTTAGAAAGCTTTTTTTATGTTGATTCTCGAAATGTGAATTATATATAATAAGCGAAAAATTAAAATAAATTCACTCATTTGTTAAAAGTAAAATTCGAAATATGAAAATGTTTGCGTGTCGACGGTGAGTAGGTATAAGGATCCCAAAAGAAAGGAACACCAGGCTGCTAAGTGAATTGAGCTTTTTAAAAACCTCGCCGTAGAAACAACGAGCGCCGAAGCGAAAGCGAAGCCTTAAGAACGAAAGAAAGAAAGAGAGCAAGAAAAAGCGAGCTCGTAAATTGCCAGCGGGAAACGCTGCAGAAGCAGATAAAAAGAAAGCGAACTCGAGTCCGGGGGCGGTAGTCCCACGGCAGGAGTTTAATATCCAAAAAGGAGGAGAGGGTATACACCCTATGTATATATCGAGGGGGGGAGGGGGGTGAAAGATCCGAGAGCATCGGCTGGTTCTTGAACTTGACTCCGTCGAGTTCGCGCGGCGAGGGCCGGGGCAGAGCGGGATATCGCCGCGCGGCGGGAGGGGAGGAGGCCGCGCGCAGCCGCGCGGTCCAGGGAGGGATGCGCGGCGGGGGCGGCGCGAGTATTGATTAAAAGGGCTCGCGCGCGCGCGCCTCCTCCCCTCCCGCGCGCTGCCCGGCCCGAGCCTTATCTCGGGTCCCTCGCCGCGGTGAGGACCGTGAAAGGGGCGCGCGCGGGGGGGCGGATGATAGCGCGGAAACGGACGAACACGCTCGCGGGGATGAATTATTCGCGGCGGCGGCCCGGCGCGCGGATCTCCTCTCGCGGGAATTTCCGCGCGACGCCGTATGCCCATTTGAATTTTAAAGCAGTGCGCCGAGTGCGCGCGTCGCCGCGAGCCAATCTGCCCTGTGGTCCTAAGCTGAGAAAAATTTTGGTAACTTGCTATGGTTTGTAGGAAAGTGATCAGTGTCTGTTGTTTTAAGGAAAACTTATCGGACTTTCGTTCGTAAAATTTTCAAACAATTTGGAGAAGTTATACCTTCCGGTAAAATTTATGCAAAAGTGTCTAGCATAATTTATTATAATTATAGCAAATTTTGTGATATCATGTAGTAACTTTTCACGACAACGTTAGTGTCTTTTAGTGTCTTCCTCAGGCAGCATAATAATTTTGACTACAACTTCTTCTCAGAGTATAGATACTTAAGAAAGTAAAATAAACTGTGCAAAATATTGAATCTACTGTTTATTTTTTTGTTTGTACATTTTCGCAGCGGATTTTGGTCGTTTGAATTCGGGCTTGATTGGGTGTTCGGGGATGCGCGAGTTTGGAAAACTGTAGGGGTGTATTTGCCAGGAACGTTTTAATTGCCGGTGAAGCGGCGGTAATGTAGTGGTAAAGATAAAGTGAATAATTTCCCATGAATATTTATGACTTGAAAATTCGGTAATGCACGGCGGTGAATAGAAGACAGCTGTGGGATTATAAGACTTCAGACTTTATCAAAGGCTTTAGACAGCTTAGTTGCAAGGCGAATAAATATTTGATTGAATTATATGAAAATTCATTTAATATCTTGGTAAATTCCACTTGTTTGTTAACATAAAAAGTCTTAACAATTGTATACCCTGTTTAATAAATCACCTTCTTTGTTTGCAAATAAAAATATAAAGCGTTCCTTTTTAAAATAAATATTAAAAAATGCTTTCTTTAAAAATACCACTCATTCGTCCTGCAATATAATTTTTTTTGCATATTCTACTGCAGTATTTATCGTGTGCCTTTGCGAATAAATATTATGATATCAAATGCTGGAATATTTAAAAGTTGGTGAAGCGGAAGCCTCGAAGAAGAAAAAGGTACGGGCTCAATTTACAGAAAGGCTCTCCGGGTTTGCCCCCCGGCAAAAGATAACACTAGAGAGAGCGGAAAGAGGAAAATTTCGAGGGTCGGTGTCGCGTGCCTTCATATCCTGCGTCCCCTCTCGCTCTAATCGCATCTACCTGTCTCGTTTTATCACCTTACCGCGCCGCAAGTTGCATTTTCATCTTTCAACGAATTCGACGCAGGGATACGTGTAATTATATTTAATGTAGCGGAAAATGGAGGGGAAGATAACATTTTGTAAAATTGGATAAAGCGCGTAGATAATATTTTATTTAATTTTTTCGAAAATTTATTTCTTTCGTTAAAATTTATTTCGTTTGTCATACGTCCACAAGAAATAAAATACTCTATTAAAAAATACAATCGTCAATTTTGATGCACTCACATGCTGACATTGTTGGATGTAGTTGTACTCCTGAAACTACTGTTGGAAAAACTGCAATTAGTTTCTTGATCATATTTATCAACAAAAGTTACTAAAGTTTCTTTCAAAATTTATTAGAAATTTAATAAATTTTATTATAGCTTTTTTGCACATTTTCCATGCAATGTTAATCTATGAGTGCATTAAAATGCACACTGCAATTTTTATTAGAGCTTTTATCTGCGCGTGCGAATCTACATTACCTTGGACGATGATACTTTACGTATATGCAGTGATGGTTTCCTGCAATTTTAAATAAACAATAAAAAACACAATGCCCGCACTGGAGCAGTTGTTAACGACGCCGCTTTACTGTTTTTTCCTCTTCATTGTTCGCCATTACATAATTCCCCGAAAGCAATCATCGCGACTCTCATAAAAGCGTCGCACGCTCACCGATCGCCACCCCCACAAAAAGAAATCCATCGAAACACCACCCCGTGCGTAAAGTAACCGCAAGCGGACTCGCGGACGCCAATTTCTCCCGCCCCCGCAGCCTTGCGAACTTCGCCAATTAAAAAAAAAAAACCCCGCTCCCTCCCGAGGATAGAACAAGAGAAATCCTTGGATCTCCGCCAGCAACCCTTGCGTACCCGCCACCCCCTATTCTTTTTTTATCATTTTTCCCGGCGATCGCTCTCCCGCGGGTCCTCGTTAATTCGCCGGCGGTGCCGCACGCGCCGGTGTGCCGCACAGCACGTGGTGTCTGCCGGCGGCGTAGGGCCTCGCGGGGGTGGTGGGGGGCAGCGGGGAGGCGGCCCGGAGGAGGTGGGGAGGCGTACGCGCGCTGCTCCCTTCTCTCTCGCTCTGCGCAGCGCCGGCGGCGAGGCCCGAGCCGCAGCCGCCGGAGCCGAAGGCACGGCAGTCGCGAGTCGCGCGCCCGTAGCCCCGCAGCACGCGCTCCTATATCCCCGCGCACACCCCACGTATATACGTCTATATACACTCGCCAGTGGTGCAGTCGTCCCGGCGCGCAGGAGCAGCGCGTGCAAGAGTGATTTTTTTTTTTTGTTAGTTTTTTGCGGAAAGATAAGAAGGTCCGACGGATACTATACTCGCAGGGGACGCGAGGCTGTTCGAAGCGGATGATCGGTGAGTAGAGACGCCGCTTTGTTTATACGCCGGGTAAAAACGGCCAGGTGGTTGTAAACATTCGAGGAGGTAACTGTCCGGTGGAACGGGACCCGAGCGATATCAGAAACAGCTGATGCGCCGCGTCGCTCGAGCCGAAAATACCGGGCTGTTGAATTTGATTGAAATTGGAGGAAACTGTTATAAAGAAATAACGACGGCCGGATTGGTTTATTATTTACTGATTTTGAGTTTATCGCGGGGAAATGACAGCTAATCGAGTACTGCCGAGCTTGTAATCGGCGGGTTTGTACAAAAATATATACTTGCTCGCGCACTTGATCGGAGCAAACATGTTTTGATTTAAAATTCAAAATTTATACGTTGAATGTTAACTTGCGATTTACGGAGCGCACTTGATCTCGATTCGACGTAATGTATGTTTTTGTTTTGTAAATCGTGAGGAGATAAGTGTAAAAGAGGACGTAAAAATGAGTTTCTTTTTGACGAGACGTTAATAGTTTTGTTTTTAATGACTAAGGCTGTTTTTAAATGATCTACGTGTCATTTAAAAAATGTATATATACAAAAAGATGACAAAAATTAAATTTGCACTAATTTGCATTAACATCGTGATGAAGTATGATTGTAACGTCACTTCAAAAATTAAAAACAAAAATCTTGGAACATGAGTATCGTAAAAACATCGGGTTTTAAAAACAGCCTTACACATGTTATTGTAATCAACTTGTTGCTTAACAATGCCCAAATTAGTGCAGTATTTTCTGAGTAGCTATGTCACGTTACATTAAGTGTCGAATGTCATTTTCTTTCAAGATAGATACTTCTCGAGTATCCTCACAGGGTGGAACGTGCACTTTTCGTTCCGCCGAGCCATTCGCCAAACGCTTAAAAATAAATTAAAATCTGGAATTTTTGCGAAAGTGAAAAGATTCATTTATTATTATAGTTTCACCCGGGGGATCGAAAACTGTAACCGATCGCTTTACATACAATTTGCTAAAACGCGTTTTATTTAAATAAGTAGAAAGTGGAAGCTGCAAACTCGTTTAATTGCCGACGTCTCTAATGACTGAAGAGTGATACGATAAAATCTTTAAGTTATAAATATCTTTGTCGAATGCGCCAGTTGCAAACATTAAACATTTCATTGGTCAGCTTGGCTATTTAATGAAATTTTTGAAATATCGACCAGCTTATTAATTATTACGCTATATCAGCTCGTTCTATCGGGCATATTGCAACTCAGTGAAAGCCCGAATCCATGTAAATTACCTTGAGTAATTGACTAAGTTTTCTCTTTTTTTTTAAATCAAAAGTATATCCTAGCTTCGTAATGATTTAAATAAATTAGATTGATAATGTCCATCTTGGCTTGATTATCGCAATTCATTTAAAAAAAAATCGGAGGCACGTATTGTTAGCACGAGGTATACACATTTTATTGGAGAAAGGCTTTCGTTGAATCATTTTTCGCGGTCGTAAAATCTGTCAAAAATCTCACGCCGTTGAAAATACGTTCAAAGCGCTCCCGATGTCAGCGAGGACATAAAATTCTCTCGCTCCTCAGCGGTACCCCATCATTCCGCGTACTTTGGATCATTAAAAAGTGACAAAAACTGCCTTATAGCTCATACTTACACTAGACAAGTAGCACACGTGTATCGGATTAAAATTTCGAATTTTCTTCGCCGCGCGCATAATTTTACGGCGCCCGTAAGGCACGCACGGAATTTTTCGATGCCACTCAAACGCATCTTTATAGCCGTAAATTTATGCGTAACGGTAGCGCATTGTAACGCGCGTTTTTTTCAAAATTCACACGGCGCGCTTAAAAATCCCAATTTACCGAAACGAACTCCGCGTCGATATAAATTCGCGAGGAGGAAAAAAACTGATTAATTGTTTGAGGGAGATCCTCAAAGAGTCTCGCGCAAGAGCAGTCCCTTTAGCGTTCAAGAGGCCGTAACAAGACGGGGAATGCTTTTTCCCCGGGACGTACGGGCGCACTCGTCGCCGCCGCGTAAAATTCGAAACCCTCTTAAAAGAGATATTCGGAAAGTCAGCGGAGCTTTAATTAAAGGAAGCTGCGGACGTTATTCCGTTAAGGATCGTAACAAGAGCGCACGAATCGCGCCGCAGCACACCCCGCTGGAAGCGCATAAAAGAACCATTCGGCAAATTCGCGGAGGGAGGAACTTGCCGACGGCGCCGTCCTACGGCTCCCCTCTGTACGCTGCGGATATCCCTGCAAATCGATGTTTCTCGAAAGGGCTTTAGTCACTGTTTTTCCCTATTGGATGTTACGCTCGGATGTGTCTGTTTTTCTTTACTCATCCTTCGGCGTTAAATTTTTGCGTCGATGCTCCATTTATCTTCGTGCTCGTAAATCATAATCATTTCGAAATTTCATTCGCTGGAAAATTATTTTAGTCATTTTTATATTATTTTTTCTTTCAAATCTTCAGAAAGGGAAAAGTTACAATGACCTATTATCATTGATTGATTCTCATAGCTAAAAACAAAAATAAAAACAATTAATCAAAAATCTATATAGAGAAACACTTTTAAACAAACTTAATTTATTTAAATACAAATAAATTTATTAAAAAAACTTTATTTTAACTTTATTTATCAAAATAAAATTAATTTAGTATAAAGTTCGTATAAAGCACACATCAATTAAACTTTGATCTATCGTACCATGCAATTTTGCAAAATTTTAATAAAGCATCATATAAGTTAATGAAAAATTACCGATTAAATTATTCAAGATGATTACCGTAAATTTCATCACTCGAAACTTAAATAACTAAACCAAATCCAATCATAAAATTTTCAATCAAAAATAATCTAAAATTTATAAAAAATAATTTACACCAAATCAATGAAAACTGTTCGTAAAAAAATTCTTTCAAGAAAACGGGGAGCACAACTAAGGCGAGACTTTAGGCGATCCGGGCTGCATTATGCAGCGCGTGATCGTCGCCTCGGGACGCAGCACTACCTAGCCGGTGGCGTCCAGCGCCCGGATAGAACAAAGCGCTTTCACTCGCCCTTACGGCGACGCTCCACGCGGCGCGCACCGCGTACCCACACGCGCGCGGGGCCGCCAACGAGCTCTCGCTCCCGTTTATTAAGATCGGCTTAACGAGTGTTTACCGAGAGCCCGGACAGTTTTACGCCTGTACTCGCCACTGGCGTGGGTTCGCGTACGGCTTTGACTGCGCGCGGGGGATCGATTGTACGGTGCGCCGATCGGACTCTTTTTTTTCTGCTCCCCTTTCCGCCTAATCCGCGGCTTTGTTTCCGATTCGCCGGTGCGTAGTGGGGCTCGCGCTGAAATTCGACGCGTCGCAGGTTGGGAAACAATGGAATTTCGCCGGTCTTGCAGTATTTGTTTCGGCGCGGTGGCTTACATTTTTAGCAGCGTAGCGTAACAGCGCGCTGGATAATTGCGGGATTATGCGGGTTGGTTAATAATTGACTTCAATTATTTGCATGATGCCGTTAATTGAAAATTAAGTAAGTAATGGGAATTTTAAAACAGATAAGTAATTATTAGTTGCGTTGATTTAATTATTTATGGATAATGTACTGTTAATTTATTTATATTATCAAAAAGTTAATTTTTTTGCTAATATATATAGCATTTATTATTACTTGTTTTAAATTTATTATGATTTACCTATAAGAAATGCGGAATACGCAAAAAAAGTATCATTTCCTCTAAAAGTAATTTTTTATAGTTATGTGTACTTTAGTTTAAAACAACACCTTGCGTAGATTCATTCAAGTTTTTTGTTATACATTTTAATTCAGGGATTTTACTCCCGTTAATTTTGGTAAAAAAATGAATATGTATTTCAATTGTAAAAGGTACGTCATCAAAGTTCGTATCTTGCAAAAAAATTTGCAAACTCCCACAGACACCGATAAAGAGATAATTTAAATCTCTTCTCCACCGCCGACGACTGACTAAATATGTTTATTTGGCTTTTCTCTCTGTTTGTTCTTTCGACTCGCCGGGTCTCTTTTTCCCGGCCAATGGCCACTAATTAGCAACTCCGATGCGCTGCTCACTCCGGCTCTCTCTCTTTCTCTCTCTTTGAAGTACTTTCGTTCCACGCGAGCTCTTTGCGGCGATCGCCCGTCATTTTTCACTCCGCTGTGACTGCGATTTTTCGGGAAGCGCCTCGCGCGTCACTTAAAATCCAATTAGCGAGCCGAGGGGGGGGCCCCCGGTCGGGGTAACCGGTGCAATCGCTGTACTCCGCTGACTCGCGCCGATTCGTCATATCTCAAAACGTTTTCCGCCCGCTGCGTCCTCGCATCGACACGTCGCTCGCTCGACGGTAAACAAAAGCAGCGTAGGCACGTGTGCATAGGTAAAACGCCGAGTCGACGGAGCCGCTAACTCGATTTGCCGCGCGCTCGGCTTTGCGCCCGAGTCGCGCGACAAACGCTTCCTTCCGCGCGCGCAAGCTCGTTTATGTAGGTGAATTTGTAAGGCGTCGGGCAACGACTGCCCCGGCGTAATTTCTTTCGGATTAATCGGACTTTGAGGAATCTAAGGGGTTTCGGCCTTTTCACGCGTGAGAAGCGAACGTTAAGGAATCGCCGCGGCCTGCGTTTGCCGCTGTAAGTATCAGCTGATGTTTAATAGATAAGATTTAATGCCCGCGTGTGGATAATTAAAGTCACGACTTTATAAAAATAGTCACTGCACTTTTTTCAATTAGTCGATTAAAAGCTTTTACGGTCTCGTGCATGTGCACTGTTTATCAAAGTATTAACAATGACGAAATGTTTAATGCAAAACATTCTTATCAGTCTGCTTGATTACACAACGAGAGGGTATCTTTACCTCGCTGAAATTACATCTCAAGTCAAATTTTTCATTAGCCACTCGAAAACATTATTAAACTCTGCAAAATGATCGATCGATAATTTATCAGAGAAAGCCGGCTAAAAAAAACGATACTGCTCCAAACTCTAAAATCACCGTCGCCAACAAAAGCGTAAATCTAAATAACGAAAAAACTAAAACGGGTCAAACTAAGCCCCTCGTCTCGTTGCGCAACGCTCGAGATGCAAATTGCGCCGGTGAAATTCCAGACTAAAAGAAAGCGAATCCACCGGTGCCCGGCGAATTGAATGATGACCGCGGGCCACACGGACAGTTTGATCCGGGCGCGCACTTATCTCGTTGCCCGGCTAAGCTTTGACATCCGCCGCGACACACTTCGTACGGCGAAGGAAAAAAAAAGCGAATCGAATCCGGTGGCGTCGCATCGCGTGAACGGCCCGTAGGTCGCTCCTCGCCCGATTAAACTAATTCAGTGGAAAATTATCGCCGGTGCCATCGCGCGCCGATACGTGCGTGCACGCGCTTACGCGAGCTGCCGTGAGAAGTACGCGTATAATTTGCCGCGCGAGCCGGTGTCATTAGTCGGCCGACGCAGGATTTATCGGGGAGCCTCGCTACCAATTAGCCCCGCGTTCGTTACTGCACTCCTGCTTTTGAGGCCTTAATCGGTTTTTCATAGATATAAATAGCGGCGAAATGGAAGTTAATGAACGCGAGACGCGTAATCTGCGGTTGCTTTTTTTCAAACGCTCCGCGTATTTCGCTATCGTCGTTGAACCTGAGTAACAAGAGTGTTCAATTACTCGTTCTTTAAAAATCGAGATTTTATTTAGATGTGGTATTGTAATTTGTAGGGGGATTGCGGAATAATCGGAGGTAATTTTCGATATGCGTAATGCTGCGTTATTTCATTTTGTTATTTTGTTTCGTTAGGTTGTAAACGGCGGAGGGTCAGTAACTATCTTAGGACTGCTTTTTACATCTACACTTTCTTACTTGTAACTGATCGAGCGAGAGCCTTCCGTAGTAGCTGCGTTACTCACCCTCGAAAGTTGAATTCGTGAGTAACTACTAAAATTAGTGAAAATTGCTTCGCTATAATAGCTAAATAATGTAGCTGTTTTCACTAATTTTTAGTGAAACTTTACTATTTCTAGTAATACTTCACTAATTTAACTTTAAAGATATCAGACTTCTCAGATCCGTATTTTTCACTTGCGTATATTTTTTGTCAATAAACAGCTTATTTGCTTTGAAACTGCATTAAAGTCATAAAATCCATAGAAAATAAAAAAAATCTACTTTAGAGTAAACACATTTAATTTATTGATAAAGAGAAAGTCGATAGTCATATATGTGTATCACAAGTATTTTCGTAGCATTTGAGCACGGGCAGGTAAGCCTGGGAATGCACGTGCAAAGTTGCCATTCGTTATCGGAAATCCATTTAATCGCTCTCGTCTGAATAAAACTCAAAGGTATCGGCGGATAAGAAATTACTTTGACGACCATCGCTACCTTCCTGCCCGAAAGATTGATGGATCAATACCCGACCCTACCGCGCCTCGAGCAACTCCATAACTCGCGCACCAACTTCTCCTCCATCGAAAAAATTTAGCATCTTACCCGCGAAGGAAAAAACAATTACCAAACTCCCGGAGCCTCATCCCACTACCAAGAAGATCAGTGCGCACACCCATCGGCGAGTTTTGCATACAAACTCGCCGGACCAGCCGGGTGTGCACATTTCCTCCTCACGTCATAAACTTTAATCGCGCGATGCCGTTTATTGTACGGCTACTGCGCGCCTTTCCCCCGGCGGGCTTCGCCCATTAGTGGAACACCTTGCGCGCGCGCGCGTCACGCTCCAAAACCATCGCGTTACATCAATCTTATTACCGCTAACGGCGCGTATTGTAAACCTCTTTCCCCGGCGGCCGGAGGATCGCCGGCCGATCGCCGCGCCGTTTTCCCTTTAGAAATCGAAAGAGCCGCGCTGATTTACGCTCGGGGCCAGGGTGGCGCGCGGCGATTATTATTAAAGCGAATCGTGCAATTTGCCGGCGCGCGCGCGTGCCTTCTTTTTTCTCTCGCGCTGTCTCTCTTTTCCCGCGCGCTGTACCTGTAGCCGGCGCGCGCACTTAAGTGGGGTAATTGGAGGCTCTTAAATTAACGGCGTGCTTTTTGCCGGGTTTATAATTACATTTTTCCGTGGCTGCCTTTTTGTTTTCTCGACGGGCTGCGAATTTTCTAAGTGCGCGCTGATAAGACGCGCTAAGCTTGTTTGTTGAGGCAACTGTTGATTCTGCTGTCGGCGTTCGCGCCGCGGACGTGCGGTGATGTAATAATTCAATATTGATAATATGTATCTCACGTTGCGTTGATTAATTTGTCTTATTAATTTGTGGTAGATATGATACTTAATGGACACTGGGAATCTGTCTGTTATTAATTACGATAATATCTTATTACGAGGGTGTATAATAAGCGCTGAGTAAACGTTTACGCTTTTATTTCAAGTTACCGCTTTTTCGCCGGTGCGCAGAAATGGTAATGGAATTTTAAGGAAGCCGACGAAGAATACTAAATTATTTTTAGAGGGAAGTGGGCGGGATGACCGTCGCTTTAGTCGCGAAAGCCCGATGAAACTTCTGTAAAATTTTGAGCTAATGCACGTTTAACCGATGCCTTAAACTCCCGCGAAAATTTTACTCTCGCGCGCTTTTAACGATTTCCTCGATTGAAAAGTAAAAATTTTCACTCCGTTCGCAATTCGGTGCACTCGCGCAGGAACATCGGGAGATAAAATAATTAGGCGCTGGGTGCACGCTCTGTTTGTGCGTTTTAATTGGTTTCCTCCTTTCAGCTGCACGTTAGCGCTCATCGACATTTCTGTACGTGACAGTGTTTTGATTGACTTTGAAAAGAAAAAGTTCCTTCAAGTGCCGGCACTTTACACGCGCTTCGTTGCCCATTGAAGCGAGAAAATTATCTCTCTTTACAATTTTCGTGTTACTTGTCTGCTCGTGAATAATTAATTCACATTGGTAACAAGCGCTGGTTTTGTCAACTACTTTGTAAAGATAAATCTTACAGAAAGTAATTGATGGGTGGAAAAACAAATGTCTCTTTATCTTTAAATTTTATATACAGTATCGTAAAACAATTCCAATTGAACTTTTCGTCTGTCTGATTAATAATAAATAAAAAAATAAATAAATAAATTTTTATAACATTATAATTATTATCTTTGGCATTGGTTCAGATTTAATTACAGAAAAATGTTCACATGCTGTTTTCATTTAATTTTACAGAAAAATGTTCACATCTGTTTGCATTTAATGATTAAATAGTGACGTTTAAAAACCAATAAATAAATGAAAAAAAATTGATTCATTCATCCACGTAATTTGAGTACTTACGTACGTAACATTTTTTTATTACGAAACTAATCGATATGAAAATTCATTAAACACACTCTCGCTCGGAAAACATTAAAATATAAGAATAGGATCATTACGTATTAATACGCATATAATTATCAATTTAAAAAAAAAACGAAATCGAGAGGCGCCTCTAAACGAGACAATGAGGCTAGAAAAGCCCGATTAGACAAAGCGTGTCAAACCTTTCGTAAGCCCCCCTCCCTCTCACACACCCGTGCATAATTAAAAAATCATCCATTCAGTTTCTCAACCGGCGCGTTTTCCTTTAGGTATACGCAGATCGACGTCGCGCTGCAGCCGGCGTTCCCATTATCTCGTTCGGGTACACGACGATCCGTCAACGGGGGGCTTCCTCCTCCTCCCTTTCCCTTTCCTCCGGCGATCGGCCGGAGCATCCGCTCGCGTGTCGTGATTCACTTGAATGGCTACGTATACGCCGGGCGTGCACGTAGGTATGCGCGCGTATTACGTGAGTAGCGCCTCGGAAGCCTCTGACGCAAGGGTTCAACGATCCGCGCGCGAGGGCCCACGCGGGCGCTTCGCGCGAGGCGCGATGCACGCCGCGAGCTTCTCCGCCTCCGGCCCTTTTTTTTTTCAACGCGCGGACTTAATTAATTCGCTCGGAGAGTTTGTTTGCTCTGCCGACCCGCGGGGGAGGCCGTTTAGGGACGCCTTTGTTTGCTCGAGTTATTGGCTGGCTTGGCGGGAGGTTTTTTTTAATGGAGTCTACGCTATTAGTCGAAAATTTTTTTATACGTCTTTTTTGGGATAATTTGTTTGGTTTGATTTGAATTTAATATGGGGAGGTGGGAGAACGGATTAATTAGCTCGGAATGGTTGTCTCCTTTTTGTGAATGAATATAAGTGTGGATTAAGTGATTAGTGATGAGTGAGTTTAGATATAATGGATTGAAATGAATAACACGATGTGTATAGTCGTTGATGATTGACAGTTAAAAATGACTTTACGCGCCAAAAATCATAATCTCATCTTCGTTCTTTTATTTAATTTACAATTGGAAATATTTATATATTTAAATTAATTTTTTGGTTCATTACTCTATCAAACAAAATTTACAATAAAACTTTACATAAAAAACGTATTATTCAACAATACTCATTATTATAATTTATGCTAAACATTTCACACCTACTTTGAATATTGAAAACAAATGAGCCCAGCTCTAACTTTAATTTATCCTGCTAGAAATTTTACACGTACTTGTAAAGTGTAAAAACAGTTGTTACCATTTCCTTTCTGATTAATGATTACACAGGTAGTCCGTGAGCATTAAGGGAAACCCTTGAATCATAAGTAGGCAGTTATAAGCAGTTTTTAATTCATCAAGTAGGTACGCAGCACAAAATTAAGATACGAGTTGCAGATAGTAATTTACGAGATATTTACGTGTACAATTATGAAATCATCTTTCTAATCCTTTACTAACTGTGCACGCCTCACTTTCCGAACTAAAATTGAATAATTTCTTAACAACACGTTAGTTACTTAATACCACTCATTACTTGGCAATTCAAAATCTGCCGTCAACTGTAAATTTAGTTATCGTGTATAAATGTCCAACGGTACTGCAGCTGCGGTTTACCAAACGAGAATTAAAATAAGGTGCTTTTATCTTCGATGGACATTAACATTTTTTCCCTAAAATGTTAAATTTTTCTTCTGCTTTACACAAACGAATGTTTTTATATAAAAAAATAATTCATTTATATAAAAAACTTTTAAAATAGCTCTTACGTTCTCGATATATCATTTCTAAATATTTCCTCGATAATGTAAGACCATACCCGCGAAGTACGTAAACGACTTCCGCAAAGATTCGGTAACTGTGCCATTTTTACTTCCGCTCGCCAGCGCATTAGCCGACCGAGTGCAGTCGCGTCGAATCCGATTCAGCGGGTTCGCAAAAAAAAAAACTGCATTCATACACGGTGAAAATCATCTTCGCGCTTACGCGCCCGGAGAGGCGAGGAGAAAATCGTAACGTAATGAGCTCGGCGTATATTAATTACCGGGGCGTTAGTTGCGTAACGCGCGTCCGAGCGTCCAGTATGTATAATAACTGCGATGGACAGGAGAGGAAAAAAATGAAAAACGAGTTACGCGCGCGCAAATGCCGATCGGAAAAATTCCGCCTTTGGAAAGCCTCTTCCGCGGGAATGGGAAATATCGGACACGAAGTCGAGTGGAACGTCTTCGTTTAATTAAATGAGTCGCTTCGGGTTCTTGCGTGTGCGCGGCTCTCTCAATGAATGTGCAAAGTGCATTGTTTTAAAAATTGCAGGTATGCATTTTGCGAGGTCGGCTGTTATTGAAAAATGAAAAGCGTTGTGAAACTTGCATTTTGTATGTATAAAAATCATTCCAATCTCCACTAGACTGAAAAAGTGCTTTATTTCAGAAAAAATCGAATCGAGTAGTTTTTCACTCTTGCACATTATCAGAGTCAGATATTCCAGTCTAGCAGGTTATCAGTAATTATTAACGATCATTTATCATGGAAAGTAATAATTAAATAATTACAAAACTGTATGCACTCAAATTATGATTAATTGGAATTATGAGACGATTGTCCTTCTGGGTCAATCTATTTATTACATCTAGAATAATGTTTCTACGATTTTTGTCTGTAATAAGTAAATAAAAATTTTCGGAGTAAACATTGTACAAAATGTAGATATATCTTTTATTTACTTATATCGTTATTAGTAGACCTGATGATAGCGACAAAAATCGCCGAATCGCCATCCTTATAGATATAATAAATAAATCGACTCATTATTATCATCATTCTAAATAATTATAGATTTATCATAAAAGCATCACACGTATTTCTTATTGACTTCATCCGCGTGACCGGTCGTTCGGAAAAATTTGAAAATCAATTTCTTCCGAGAGCGGCGCTCTCCCGGGCGTTTTCGCGAGCTCCGCGAATGTTTTCTTTTGGAAAACGCGACAATTAGGCAGAGTCCGAGAAACGAGCGCACACCTCGGCTTTCTTCTTTTCTCCGGGGGTCCGTCCGCTCGTTCCTTCCCTCCTTCCCGGCGGGTCCTTCTTCGTCGGCTGGACGACTGCCGATGCGCGCCCACCGGGTGGCGTTTATCACGCGCGGGTGAGCGCGACGACGTGCGCGCCCGGGCTTTTCGCGCTAACCCCTCGCGGGGCCAATTGCATTTAGGGACCGGGCTCACTGGCTTCCCTCGAGCGGCTCCAGTGCAAATCGCTCGTGCGTGGCCGCGAGCGAAAGGCTTTTTGGGTTGGAAGCGATTCGTTTTGTTTCGTCACTTTTTTTTGTTTTTTTTATTGTTTTTAACTTTAACAAGTTGTTTGTTTGTTTAGCGATTTTAGACGTGCTAATGAGTACTTTAGAACAAATTTACACGTTAATGTTAATCTTATGTATAACAAACTACAAAATCAAATGGAAATGTTTTCAAACGTGCAATTTAGAAGGTTTAATTTTATAAGTTTATCTTAATAAATCTAGATAAGGATTGTTAATGGTGTAAATGATTTGTATGTAAAAACAAATAAATAGTACATTAAAATTTAGAGGAAGTGTCGTAACTGAAAAGCTTCGAGTATAAAATAAAATGACGTTTTTATGCAAATATATTTTATCATTCAGTGACTTATTTTCGAATAATTACAAAATTACTTTTCGTATCTCGCGCCGCTTTCACGTTTATGCCTCTACCCTGCTAAAACTCATTACAGTCTCCTATCTGCGATAGAAAACTCATTACCACCTGAGATAAGCGTTTGTAATGCTTCGTCGCAATTACAATATATCTTACGAATAACTGATCAGTCATCGCTCAATGAAGACTGTAATTATCGTTCAAAAATCAATTTTGGAATCGTGTATATAAAAAAAAAGAATCTGGAAAATGAGTTGACAGAATTTTTGACAAAATCTAAAAGCACCATCTAACGTGCATAAATATCCGTCTGTTATCTCCTTTTACTTCATCAAGACATTTTTACCGTCCACACAGGCTTCTCAGTTTTCCGTCTGCTAATAACTCGTCTATTTTAACGCCGCCTGCTTAGTAGGCCTGCGATGCATCTCCGCACCTTCGCGCTACCGTTAAAAAACTCCAGGTTTCACAATGCCCGCGTCAAAATGTGAAAGGTGTATTAATACCTCGGCCTGGAACTGACAGTTTTTCAGAAAACGAGCACCGGTCAAAAACCACAGTTATCCCATCAAAACCATCTCTTAAACAACAAACTCGCGTCAAAAAGTCAGTGATGAAAAAAACTTCTTACACATAAATCAAAAGTTTATCAGAAACTAGCAAAATCTATCGCGTGTAAGGGACTGATATTAATGTACTATAAATTCTGGAAGGCGGGAGACAAACTTGAAACTACAAAAATTGTCAAAAATTAAAAAAAATTACAATTTTTTCTAAATCACCATAATTATGACATATTTTACTATAATAATTCTAATTTTTCCATGGAAATAAATAATAATTTTTCTAATGCTACCTATACGTCTCCCCCATTTCAAATAATTTACAGTAAATTTTCCGATTTATTTTTCTCACTATTTAAATGCTTCGCATCATATCGTCGTCGGTTTCTCAATAGAGGACCCGTGAAACAGTTCGGCTCGCGCGCGGGCCACGTCCAGGCCGGCGAGAAAAAAGCTCGCGCGCGCGCGGCAAGTGCCGGGCCCGATGAACCGTTGAGAGAGGAATCGATTAATCGCTCCACGGACTCGAAAGTGTACCCGGCGCGTTCGCGCTCTGAATATTTTCCGCCGCGCGTTGGGCAAACGTCGCGCGGGTGTCTCTCGTCGCGCCGGAAGTCTTTGAGCGTCCCCCACCCCCGCTGCGCCTAATCGAGCGCGAAGTCGCGGGAGGATTTCGCGGGTGTGGCGCGCCAGCGTGTAAAAGGGCCGCGGGCACCTCTCCCGTCGGCGAGCGTGAAATTGCGCGGGATGCCGACGTGTATACCTTGCTTATACAGTTGCGCGCCGGCGCCGCTGCGTGCGGTTTTCCGCGATGTGTTCGGCCTAATGGATTTTTCTTGCGGATCGATCGGAGGGATCGGATTGAGACGTTTGAGCGAATCGAGTTATTGGTGCGGCTTCGGGGCTAATTGGACTTCCGTATAAAATGCGGGATTAAATATAAAACTGGACGGTGCTTTTTAATTGGATGGCGAACCAGTTCGATGCGCAAGGTTTTTTTTATACCGCGGAGGAACGGTAATGAATTATATTTTGTATCGATACGAGTTAATCGGAACTTGTTGGTGGATTTTTTTTTCACTAAATCTTGGAGAAGTTAACCGTGATAATTTAATTGTGTAAACGTTTATTATTGTTCATTTTAAAAGTTTACTTATACTTACATTATATTGATTTTCAATTTCATTAATCTTATTTATAATAATCCTCTAAAACTTAAAAGTGCAGCAACTGGTAAATTAAAAATAGTAGTCTGCAAAGAAAAGAAATGCTTTTATTTTAATTATGTAGTAATGCATTTTATCGAGCATGAAAAGAGAAAAACGATCAAATCAAAATTTAAATAAAACTTTTTGGTTTACTAACTTTACCATCGGAATATTCGATTTGTTTATTCCAGATGTAAATATTACTCTCCAAAAAATGAATGAAACGCCACTCTCGAATCAAGCGATTCTTTTTACAAAACTACGCTACATCTGCAAGTGACACGTAATAAACTCATCGAACAATAAAAAAAAAAAGAAACCTTTCATATACAAGCAAAAGAAAAAGCACTTAAGCGTAAATATACGCGCGCGGTAAATAATCATTATCCCCCATTTGCAGTCGCGCGGGAATCGCGATTTTCACGCCACCTACTCCTCGGCACCGCGGCGCGTAGAGTACCTGCTTTTTTCAATGAGCGCGCGCGGCGTATAGCCCACACGGCACCCGACGCATAAATCGCCCGCGAAACGGACGGCTCGCGGCCCACGCGCCCATCATCCGCCGGAGGAGCGCGCGCGTACATATGCATGAGCGAGAGTGTCGCGCGCGCGCGACCGAGATGACGGACGTCTCCGCTCCCATCGCGGCCGCGATTCGTCGATCTCTCTTTCTCTCTCTTCGTCTCTCCCTTTCCTTTATCAGACAAGCTTGTAGACGACAAATCTTTGACGCTATAGTGAGATATTTTTACAACTAATTTTTTTTATTGTATTTCTGGGATATTAATTAATGAATTAATTGTATTTTGGTGCAAAAAAATACTTGTTGGCGCGATTGATATTATGTAGACAGTCCCTGGTCGAAGGTCATATTATTTATTGAACGGGGATAAGTTATTTTGTATTCATTGTGTACGTAATTATGACTGATACACTTTAGTCAAATGTAACCAATGTTTTATTAACAGCTAGTTATATATTTTATTTTGTTTTGCATTGTATTTATATATGTACGATTTTATTAAGTGTCTCAAATGATCATGTAGAATCAAAATTATTGAATTATTTCTTAAAAATAAGTCCTGAAGAAGATATACTTATATACCAGTACCAAAACAATCTTGGTACTACGTAATCATTTGAACCACTTTTCACCCCACGATTCCGTAATATTTTATCCCTTCCGTAAAGGATTTCTCTCTCTCTTTATCTTCCTCTCTGATTCTATTTCTGTCCCCGTGTGCCTCTATCGCGTTAAACCCGCCGTCGCCTCGTTAAATCGCGAGCGAATTTTCGATCGCGATTACATCCGCGAGGATTGTTGTCGTTTCGATGTCGCGCGCAGCCCCGCGGGTCGTTGACCTCGTTGGTTATGCGTGCGACTAGCGAGACTGATGGAGAGCGACGTTTATCGAGGAAGTTATCTCTTTGCTCATTGCAGGATTAAGAGTTCGAGCGGGGAATTAAGGCTTTAACGCGCCGCGCAAGACGAACGGCCGTATCTGAGTAAGCACTTTACGCCTGGGGGTCTTAAGTTCGCTATATACGCACGTCCGACTTACCGCGGCGAAAGAGATGAATATTGATTTATGAAAATTTGATTTGTACTTTGCGCGTGTAAACAGATTTAGAGCTGATTTGAATTATTATCGAACGCGAATGTATATAGCACGCAGATCGCTACGGGATGGAATAAAAGGCAACTTCAGGTTTGTGCTCGTGGATATTTAAAAGTTTGATCAGTGCTAATTGTAACCTCGGTTTTTAAATTTTCGCCCGTATAAATGAACGATCTAGTCGATAAACATCGATTACCATGGCTGAGTGTTTCGAGAAGAGACGTTTCAAAACGAGCAACGAAAATTTTAAGGACTTTCTTAATTTAGCAACTTGAACTACCAAACTCGGGCGGCGAAGCGCAGGCGCTCAAGGATAACCAGGTAAATAAGTTTACCGGACCTTAGCTCGGCGCGCTGTTTTTCCTTTTATTTACTAAGCAGACGGGTTTAATGACGAACGCATAAAACACCGCGAAACATTATCTTAAACGAAATTGTGCATTTAATTAAAATTATCGGTGTCTATTTATCAGATAAATAATTTAGTACGCTGTAAATTTACTTAACTAAAATAAGCCGATGTAAATGTTTGTACTTTGAAAATCGCTTCGTATATGATTTGTTCGATTAAAAAACATTTAGCAGTAAAAATAGAAGCCTTTTATTACGTCGGAATTGATAAGCCGTTATAACATTTTTCATTAAACCGTTTAATTTTGACCCACATTTGTAGGTATGGGCGTGTACATACTTTAGAGCAATTATAAACAAATAAATCTGAATTTCTCCTCACAATATAAACACTATTCCCGTGAATCGATAAAGTTCATAAAAATCCGCGCTAACTCAATAAATAGCAGCCCATAAGAAACTCTTTGGAATTTCGTTAGATTACAGGTGGCATTCGCCCGATTAATAATAATTACCGCGATCGCTTCGGAGCCGCGGCTTATTTATCGGCGCGACCGTCTGATTTACGATCGCTCACCAGGCATATATAATACACCCCGTGCCCACTATTTTTTTTTTATCGCGAACGCGACGTTCAAATGGGGAGCGGGGTCACGGGCTCCTCGCCAATCGAAGACATTGTTATCCGAGCCGATTGCACTCGGTATTTTCGCCGCCGATTGGGTACTGCTTAACCGCGGGATTAAGTCCCGCGCGTATTATCTGCGGCGGGAAAGAGGCTGGCGTCGGAATAATTTTTCCGCTCGGCGGCGCCGCTTGTTTACAGCTCCGCGCCTTTACGACTTTATGAAGTATCGCTCAGGAGGCTATACAGATGTTATTTACCGCTCGGGCTTTCAACTCGTTTTTTGCAAACGCGCCGAGCATTCGAACGCGCTAAATTGTACGGCGATCTCATAAGCTACCGAACATGAAAACGCAGTAAAATTTAATCGGCGACTTGTACACGCGGAAAAGTTTCCACCGTAAAATTCGCTATAAATACTTCTTTAACTTCGAGTTTTATCGCGAACTGAATTTTAATGTATAAATTATTGTATATGTCAATCTATACGTGTACATTACTAAGATTACTATACATATATAATTAATACGGCGAAAATTTAGTATTCGACGGAATAAAAGTGCGTTCCAATTGGATCAGGCCGAGTCGAAATATCCCCGTGAGAAGTCGTGACTCAATCGCGCCGGCCCCAACAATCGAAAAGGAATCGGTCATCGTCGGCCGGCCGATTGCGCAAGCGCGCCGCGAAAAATCGGACCCTCGCGGAGAGAGAAAATGTCAAGGCGGCCGCGACGCGCTCGACTTCCCCCGCGCGGATCTCGCTGGTTTAGCCGCAAAAAGGCGCCGGCTCCTAATCTACACCCCAATGCCCTTTTCGATTTCCAGGTCAGTCGCGCGCGCCCGAGATTTTCGCAATCGGTCGGGCTCGCCGGCAATTAGCGCCGCGCGTACCCGCGGCAATGGGAGCGCGGCGCACGACGAAGGACAGGGTGTGGAGGTTTCCCTTTACCGTCGGTTCGCTTTGATTGCTCGCTTTTTTTTTCTTTTCTGGCGCGGTGTTTCGTTGCGCCGTTTGTTTAACGGTATCGAAGTGTTTCGTTCGGCGGAAAAGTGGATATTGATTGTGTACGATTTTAAAATTAGGACGAAGTTTTTTTTGTGATTTTATTTTTCGATTAATTGCTTTTTGACCAATGGTGTTACTAGATCATACTTTAGAACCAAGCCGAATGCTCTAGCTAGATTAGACAGTGAAACGGAAGTTATCAAATTTAAGTCCGTGTACATCGAAAACACATTAATCTTAAACGACGATGATAATCTGTGATTTTCAAATTTTCCACGAAATACGCAATGGTCGAATTTTTATTTTTTATGCAAATGTCCAATTACACGTGCCGATTAAGAAGTAGGTATGCTTTTAATTTGAAAACTGCTTGATTGATAAATGCCTAATTCTTTATTAACGTGACGCTAAATCTCTGTAATTTTAACTATTAATTTTATTCGTCCTCATTTATCTTTCAAACGTATACGTCAGAGGAAATTTATAGGAATTAAATTTATACCTCGCTTTTGAAAGTCGAGTTTTTTTTTTCTTAATACACCTAATAACGCGCTACAATTATTTTGCCATGAAAAAGATTCATTGGTCGGGTCGTCCGCCTCTTCGCGTCTTCATTAGAGTGCGCGAACGCTAGATTTATGGCACTTTTCAAGATGATACATTCGAGGCGCTAGTAATTTTTCCTCGAAACTTTTCAGCGATTAAAGATAACGCGCGTACTTGGATCGCCTTGTTCGCGTCGACGAGGCCTCGCGCTACATCGACTTAGCCAATCAATTATGCACACGTCAATTTACAATTATTACTATCCCGATCGAGGGTACCCTTTGAGAAAATTTACAGCGGGCACAATCGTTCGCGGCGCGCGTAAAGCCGAAATAAGAAGCGAACAATGAGGAGGAAGTTGTCATTCGAGCAAGAAAGAGGGGCAGATGATAGGCAGGAAAAAAAAGTAGCGTTATCTCCGCGCGCGGGGAGAGAAACAAAAAGCATGCAAATCACGCGTATATAAGGCAGCGATTCATCGGCGGCCAAATCGCCTGTTCCGCGGCTCGCCCACGCAACGCTCGAAAGAGCCGCCTCGCGCTGGTGTATACGGAACGGGGCCCGCCTCGACATTCACGGTCACGTCCGTGTGTATTTCGACGATTCGCTCGTCTTTCTCTATTAGCTTGGCACGCGCGCGTCTCTCTCCTCGGGGCGAGACAAAAGGACCGGGGAGAGCCGCGCGCGGATGATCAAAAGCCGGCGTCGCTCGCGCTGACGGGATGACTCCATTATCGCTCGCTTTTTGCGCGTGTTTTTTTTTTGCGTTCCTCGGGTGTCGCAGATTTTTGCGCCGGGGAAAAACTTTCCTGCGGTTTGGAGAATCGCGGCCTTTCGAATTCTTTTCGAGATTTCTTCGTGTGTGTACTATATACGCGGTTTTATTAACGAGCAAAAATTTCAGCGACCTCGCGAGCATTAATTTACTTTTTAACGCGTTTTTACGGTTATGATCGATGACTTATGGTAATTTGCCCGGCGGAGCGAAAGTTTATTTTAAATATTCGAATTAAATTAACATTCGTATTATGGTTGTGAAAAATTTGTATTAAAAAATCCGTTTCGTGATGTATATAAGCGGTTAATATACTTTCTCTTAGACAAATAAATTAGTTGCATTTTTTTTGAGCAATTCGTGCATTAAAGTTAAGTAGCTGATAAATGAAAGGAAAAAAAAAGTTATCATCCCGAGAAAACGATCCGCGGTCGTCAACAATTTATTTATGAAAGTGTAACATTTTTCATAGCTAAATTAAGCTCCTCGTTAAGATTTTTCCCTATTCGCTAACTTATACGAGTGAAAGGTAGCGCAACGCATTTAAATTAATCTAATCGCTCCGCGCGCGAGCCCGGCGGAACATCAAGCCCGGGGTATTCCGTGTATACTTTCACAGCCCCCTAAATCGTTATCACTTTCTTAAAAACGGGTTGTCGCGAATGTAATGCCCCTCGAAGAAACGTCAAATTACTGGCGTTTCTCGCTCGGTTTGTTTACAACCACTTGGTCCGCCCGCTTTTTCCCCGTGATTCCCCCTGATAAGCGACTCTAATAAGCGAGCGCTGATTTGATCAAAGTGACTGATTTAAGATCAATCGAGAAATCATTGAAATTTAATGAAGACAATAAAATGTACTGCGAGCATATCAAGTATCTTATAGGTAAAAAAATATATTAGGTATCAAAATGTGGAAATAGTACTTTTTGGTATTTATTTATTAGTACTTTTATTGGTAGTACTTTTTCGTATTTATACAAGCATGAGTTCATGAAGTTCCATTCGTATACTAATTTATTTGTTTATTTATTTATTTAAAGTTTTAACGGGTAATTTACTCTTTTACAAAGTAATTATTTGAATAATATGCAGACGCAAAAGAAAAACTTTACCTTTATAGAATAAATATTTAATCAATAAATTATAGCACTAAATGCATTTTTGATTTTTCGAATTTGACTAAAATAGTTTACATTATTAAATTTTAATAAAGTCAATTTTTTTATCAAATTTCAGTAGAAACTCACCCTACTGTATAAGTTGAATAAGTGCGAGTTCATCGTTAAATTCACTATATCTTTGTAATTCGTCGTGTTCGCAGGCCGCGCGGCGCCGAGGTGGATCGCGAGTGTGCAGCCTTAGCAGCTGGTCTGACCGGGCGACGGGGCCCGACCATGTCTTACGCGAACCGCTTCCCGCCGACGAAGAACACGCGCTACCGCAGCAGCTGGGGCCCGTCCTCGGTCTCCGTGTTCCAGCGGGCGGACGTGCCCAGGCCCTCGCCCGAGGAGGAGGAGTACGCCGAGTTCTACCAGGAGCGGCTGCACTCGGCCCAGAGTCGACAGCTCATACCACTCCAGGAGGATCTCGCCGACTGGATCAACAAGACGATAAGTGAGTTGTTAGGCCGTACACTTTTTTTTTTAGTAAAATCGCGCGATCAGTTATTGCATACTGTTTTAATAAATTTGAGAAAAATTAATTGTGAATAGAAGTTATTTCGATTTTAGAAGGGTATTAGTTATTTTTAATGTGTATTCAAAGATTAGACGTACTTTTAAAAAAAATTAAACTAAATGACAGATTACGATTTATTAATAAAAATCAATCATTTAATGTATAAATAAATTTAGAGTAATTAAAAATTTTTAAATCTTATCGTTTATTTCATTACTCTATTTAAATAAACAAAGAAATAAATTAAAATATGTAATTCGTATCAAAACTTTTTGAATTTTGCCGCCAAATCCATCAGCTTATTTAACCATTAACCAATCAAATTTCTTCTTTCGAGGCTCCACAGCATCCTGCCAACGTTTTTTTCAAAGATTTTGTTTTCGCTTTGGAATCGTGGGATACACGCCGGCACGATCCGCGCGGCGAAAGTTGCTCGCGAGAGGCGCGATTAGGAGGGCCTTTTTTTTGTTCTCTATTTGCATTGCTTCGCGGATAATGTCATTGCGATAATTTATGTGCGGCTGGCGGAAGATAGCGCGGAGAAAATCGACACTTTTTCTTGTTACCGATAGTTTTGACTTTTTTTGATTGTTTAATTTAAAATTTATGGGTCAAGTATGCTGGCGTCGTTAGAGAAGTTGAGATAGTTGATAGTTACTTAACAAGAAAATGGCACTGATACGCTAACGCGATTTATTTTGTCGAGAAATTTAGAGTGACATTAATGTTAAATAAATCAGGATAAAGATTAGTGCCTGCTTACGGTATCACACGTAATTATTTTTTTTGATGGCTTATTAAAGTCAATTATTTGTGAAAGGTTGTAAAATTTTTTAATAGCTTATTATTAAGTTGTTACTTGCGTTACTCTTATTTTTATAGATTATTTTAAAAAACAGTTATTATGCTTATAAAATTTTATACGATACAACGACAGTTTATTTCGTGTAAAATTTTATAATTGAAGACTTAATTGAAAGTTAATGCATTCTACAAAAATTAGATATAAATTATGTTTAAACATACATTATTTTGCGCAAAGGAATAAGTAAAAAGCGAAAATTACAATTGTGATGTAGTTTGCGTAAAAATTGCCTCTGTTGATTTTTCAGTCCTTCCGTCATACGGTCTGTTTGCCCAAATTATTCGCTTCTCAGTTTACTTCACATCTGTATCTACAACGAGTCCATCCTTCGCCAAACATTTAGTTTATAACATTTAATCTCTGTGTGACTACTATGAATTTTTGGGAAAAGTAATTTATAGTTGCATAAAAAATGTAATTTTATAACAAGATTTATGGAGATTTATATGCAAATGCACCACTTATAAAAAATGTATATTAATTTCAATTTTTGGCTTCCAGTATATTTTTTAAAACACTTTTCGCAATAATTTGCTGAAATCGGAAGATTTTTAAAATAATTTCAGATTTAATTTTATAAATTTTTAATTTAGTATTTTGAAAAAGTGTATTATGATTTGAAAGATCTACTTTGATTAGTTAAGAATGAAACTTCAGTATATGACAGCCCGTATCATCAGATATACTTCTGATTGTCCCCATTAAAATCAATTAAGAGAACCACAATTTTTCAAGTATCCTCAATTTGAAACGCCTACTTCCTTATCATACACAATAGACAATTTTAAATTAAAAATTATTCAATTAATCTCAACGATCCGTCCAAAAAATTACAAACACATTCACTTCCCCGTAAACCCCGAATACAAACTCCAAAATACGACATCCCCAAGTAAACCTCATCGGCATTCGCGTAATCCATCACTCGATTAAAAGAAGAAGCCACCCCGGATAAAAAAAAAGCAATATCCCCGGCGAAAGAAAGTTATCGAGCCCACTCGAGATTAACGAACTCGAGAAGTGCCGCATCGGCGCTCGAAGGCGGATGATTAATCGGACGCGGTGCGCTGCACGCGCCGTCCGGCGAGCGCATCGCGTAATAACGTCGGATCGAGAGCCCCGGGGGCTCGCTCCCTCGCCGCTTTTTTTTTCCCTGGTCGAGGGGCGCGTCCGCGTGTGCATGCGCTCGCTCGGCCAGGCGTAATGCGACATAATGCACCTTCACGGGGCCCCATTCAGCCGGCGCACGCGCCCGCGATTCATCGACTCGCCGCTCCTCGTGCATCCGTTTTTTTCTCTCTCTCTCTCGCTTGCTTCTCTCCATTCGGCGGCGATCCTTTTTTTCGCGTGCCCTTAGTCCGTCGGGCCGCCGGCTATTTTGTTTTAATGGGGGCTCGAGGTTATTTGCGTAAAATTTTGGTCGGTCATTTATTCGCGTTTTTTTTTTGGAGCAGGGAGTGTAGTTGTGAGGTGTTTTTGCACCTAATGCGAGGTATGTTTCAGGCTGGTGAAATTTTCTTTTGGTCTAGTGGTGGTTTTCATTATAGAATTTAATGGTAATCTTGATTCAAAGGGATTACAAGTACAAGCATTCAATTACCCTTGATTTATTTCGATTTGTTTTGCTCGTTTTATTGAAATATTTAACAGGCGGTATTGTGGAGCATTCGCCGTCCCACTTTAAATTGAATAATAACTCCCATAGAATGTAAAGCAGCTTGCAATAACTTTCCACGAATTATCAAGCAAATTGCATACATGTAAAGTGTAACGCATTTATTGAGAAATTATTCAAAATAATGCACAGTTAAATGCGCCAGCCGTAGTTTCAAATTAACTGCAACACTCCTCTTCATTATGTTTTTCAAGTATCTAGTCTTAGATCTAACTATTTGTAAAAGAAAATATTTAAAAAATATTATAACCGTAGGTACACTTTGAAGCCTATAATAAAGAATGAATACTATACGGAGAAAGATTGTATGTTAAAATTTGCAGCAGCGTATTTCATTGATTTTATATAAACTGAAATTATTGAAAAAGTTGTAATAATTTCTTGTAAAATTTTAGTAAATTTAAGTTTTACCACAGTTTTAAGAAATTTTACAAGAAACCACTGTAATTTCTTCAACAATGCGAGCTTCTGAGTACATCAAAATTGACTATTAGAATTTTTAATACAGCATTTCTCCGTTTAGAAATTTTTTCTCTGAATAAGACAAAATCCACCCAAACCGCAAGACACTCCCAGCGCACCATATTTCACTTTCGCCTCGAAATACCGTCGAAAACCGTCGCGCACGCTCCCTTGCTCCGTCCCCGCCGCATCTGACGCTTGCTCGCTTTGTCCCGGCGATGACGCGCACTTCGACGATGACTCGCGGTCATCCCTCGGCGGGCGTTGCGCCGAAACCCCGCCCGGTGAAAGTTTGCGCGGAGAGCGGCTAATTTAATTCGATTCCAATTAAGGCCCCGCGAATCCCTCGCGGCTAAGCAGCGGGAAACTCTGCCACTTCACGCCTCGGTTGCGGGATCTTTTTTTTTCGGTAGTTCGCTAAAGCAGCAGAGGCGCGATCGAGTGGGAACGTCGAAGTTACCCGCTACTTACCGCCGCGTAATGGGAGATCGGAGTAATTGGGTTACGGAGGCGAATCGTGGGCATCGGCGAATTAGAGGCTTATTAGTCCGCGCTATCGCAATTGCGGCTGATGTAACGTCGAGAATTTTTTTCTGCGAGAGAAGAAAATGGAATTTTTTTGCATTGTTTTCTTGCAATCGCTTGCATTTCTACATTTTTAAATGCGGAAGTGATTGAAATTGAACGAGGTATCGAGTATTTCGCGTAAAAAAATGTGAGATTAAGTTGGGATAAAATATAATTTTCATCACACTTTATTATTCTTGTACATGTATTTAAGAGTATTTCTTTCATTTAACATGATTTTTTATCATTTTAATTCCCATTTTCAATCTTAAACCTTTCTCAGAACGTGAGATAATGAATACTTAATTTATAAAACTGAAAATTTTTTAATACATACGCAAAGTATGTATCACCTAAAAAGTACCAAGCAAGAATCTGTTATCTCCTTTCTTCATCTTTATTCGATCCCAACATTTTGCGCGGTACAAAGCGCCTCATTTAAATCTCAGCGTGTTGTAAAACTTGGCCGATTATCCGGACGATTACCTGGTCCATTACGCCGCGGCACAATCGAATGACACGTCTGGAATCCTCGATTACGATGCGCATAAGGGACCCGCTTTTGGGCGCGTCGCGTGTTCTGCGTGCCGGAGCGACGGGCCGACGCGTCGCTGAGATCAGCATCTGGCCCGATGTGGGAAAGGATATTCGCGCAACATTTCGGCTTCCGCTTTGCGGCCGGCGGCTTCGCGGAAGCGCACTCCGCAGCCATTGTGCAGCTTCGCTTTCGTGCGCCCGCTTCTTTTTCTCTCCTTTATCTAAGGGGCTTTTGCTTTTGCCATGCCGAGATGCTGTAACGATCGAACGGTAGCTAATGCTGCCTCGTTCACTTCTTTCTGTAAATTTTTATTTTAAAAAAAAGTAATGCGTTTTTTAAAAAAGATTGATTTTCGTAACTTACTTTATATCAATTACTTAGGGCGAATAATACTTTGCACTTTCATCAGACGTAATTGCATTAGAATTTTTTATTACCCTAATTAAAGAAAAAAAAACGTTTTTGCTATGAAGCAGATAACGGACATGCTAAATGAAGTATAATCTTTATTTCTTTAGTTACTGTTTTCACTAAATGATATACTTGCCTTTGTTTAAGTTCATAGTTGCTCGTAGTAACTTTTGTTAATAATGATAATATTTTTTAATTTCTGAAACTTTACCGCATTCCGGAGATTTGAATTGAGATATACTCTAGATTTTGTGAGTGATTTATGCAATTTCTTACCTTAACTTTTTGATTGTTTCAGTTAAATGACTATTATCCATAATAACCAGGATCAAATTATCTTTTTACAAAAATTTTTTATAAGATTCCATCTTTTATAAAGGTCATTTTGTACCCTAGAGTTTAATAGGGTGTTCCCGTTGTTATACGTACATTTTTCGAAAAGTAATTTTTTCTGTTCATTGAATTCTGCGCCGAGGGAGGAAGTTCGAAAGAAAGTCGTGCAATAACAAACTTTTGAAAATACTTTCGAAAGGATGGTAAGCGCGAGTTCTTCGAAAGTTGCCGGCGGCAATAGTTAGTAAAACTTTTATCATGTTATTATTGGAGAACACGAAGATAAGACAATGCTCTGATTTGAAAACTTTGCATTATTAACGTCACCGAGCCACGTCCTACTTCTACAATTTTCAATTTCAAATAATTACCAATCACCCGCCGTACACTTTTCCTAGAGCAAACTACCACAGCTCCAGCTGAGTAGAATCTACTATTTTTAATTTTACGACGCCTTCCGCGTACTCCACGTGCGCCTTTTATCGACGCGATAAAAGAACGAAAGAAACAAAATGAAGCTATTTAAAAAAAAAAGGGCCTCTTTAGTGCGCGTTTAACGAAAATTCCCCGGCGCGCGGGAGACAAAGGGCCGCTGCGCTCGTAGTCGCGCGTAAAAAAGAAGGGGGGAAAAAAAATAACCAGTTGAAAACCGGTAGTTTCTCCGCGGCGCAGCCGGTCGTTAAAGCTCTAAAAATTGTCGTCCGCGGGTACGAGCAGCGCGGTGGCAACGGCCGCGCGTTACACGGCCCCGCGGGGCTTGTCAACAATCAGAACATGCGCCTCCGTCGTTTACGCAATAACCGAGCGCGACTCTTTCGATTCCCTCCCCGCTGCCCTTTGTCCTTCGCCACAAAACAAATTTAACAAAAAAAAAAATATATAGTTTCGAGAGTTGCACGGAAAGCTCATATATACGCGTGTACACGTGTACATGTACGTTGCATACCGAGCGCGCGGCGTTTTGTTCGCGACGGCCCGGGCGCGCCGCATAAATAAATAAATAAACAAATGGCGCGACGGCGTTTCGGGACGAGTGTTATCGCCGGCTGCACGGCGATCGGACGGCGATCGCGAGATCGTGTCCATTATATGCAGGAGATAAAAGGGGCGCGCGCGGGGATTTCGAATCTGCCCGCACGCCGACGCCACCGCCGGAAGACAATCGCTCTCCTCTCGTGCGGAATTTAAACGCGGCATCCCTCTCCTCTCTCTTTCTCTCCTACTCTTTCTGTCTCTTTCTATCTGGAGAGGGACCCCGGGACGTAAACGTGCAGGAGGCGCCCGAGCTATATCTACGCGAAAGAGAGCTACTTTGAATATGCCCCATTTTAATGAGCTTTGATGTTGATGTTTTGAATACCGGTTCGTTGACTCTTCGCTTGCGCGAGGCGCGCTTCTCCCTTTTTTTTTCGTCTTTGTTTCCTCGCGTTAAAGTACTTGCTGAGTTACGGACGGCGGCGTTTAATATGTACATTTTTTTGTTTAACTTTTGTCTTTTAAACGCGTCGCATTTTAAATACTTTTTTTTCGTTTTACATACAGGAGTTACTTTTTTCCAGCTAGTAGTTCGCATTTTAAATTTTACTTGTTGTTTATTAGCAAATAAAATTTTTGTACAGAGAAAAGTACAAAATTATATTTTCAATTTTTTACATAAAAGTTAATTCATGGACTGTATGGCTACTTAATTTAAAACGAAAGAAAATTTTCTCGTAAAATTGCGGAAAAAATCTTGCTGCCGTGGGACCATTGACCGCATTGCAAATTATTGCAGGAAATCGGCATTTTTACGAGATTATCCGTAAACATTTTTAGAATGCCTCTAGCTGCTCCACCGTTACGAGCTTTTTCCCGTAACGGATGCAAAGAAATCACTCTCCGTATAGTGTGTATCTAAAACTTAAAAAATGTACCTAATTTC
Organism: Eurytoma adleriae; assembly: GCA_900480045.1. Lineage (NCBI taxonomy): Eukaryota > Metazoa > Arthropoda > Insecta > Hymenoptera > Eurytomidae > Eurytoma > Eurytoma adleriae. The sequence goes on from UXGC01000399.1 coordinate 120,203, forward strand.
ACTCGAATTTATTGCGCGATGTTTGCTCCACTTTGCACTGTAATTTCGTAAAAAGAAAAAGGAACCATATGCCCATACAATTACCAACTAATGATTATTATTAAGAAAACAACAGCGATCGTAAGGCTACTTTTCAAAACACTCGAGACGCGCCGGATGATGTAACGCGCTCGAAAAATCCGACACGGAATCCCAGTAAATTGAAATTCCCCCGCCGTCCAAAATTACGGATGCACCCCCTGCGGGAACTCTAGGTTTGTTTTGTCGATTCCGATTGACGGCCGTCGCTGACATAACAGCACCCGCGGCATTTCCGTGAACGAGACAGCACCGGCGTCCGCCCGGGAGATATTACGCCGGCGCTCGCCCCGCGACGCTCCGCGGGGCCTCCTAAAGGACGGCGGGAAGAAAAGAACTAGGCCTTGACGTGACTTATACACTCCTCGTAAATACCGAGTATCGATTTAACAGGCTCGAAGAGAGCCGCCTAATGCGGGCCGCCGCCGCTACACGCCGAGCGCCGCGTGCCCGCGTGCAGGAAATAAAAAGAAAGGAAAAGAGCACCCGCGGCCACCGGTACCAGGTCACGCGGATGACGAGCGCGACTCTCCGCCGCGACTGTCCTCCTCTTTCCTTCGCGAGAGCACGAGAGAGATGGATAGGTACTTATTAGGGCAGTGGGCTCGTGGACCGGTGTATATAGTTCGACTTGGATCGGTTTGCAAAAGAAAGAAACAAGTTTTGTAATGAGATTCGCGAAGATCGTCTGAATTTGAAAAATGTTTAATTAATTTCGAAAACAATACTGACATGTTACAAGTGAAAACTCGTTCACGCTTTTCCCGTAAAATATGTCATTATTCACATTTAATAATTTCATATTTTCAGATTATTTAAGAGGGTAGCGCAAAATAATTACAAAACAAAAGATAAAGAAAACTATGAAATTACAAAATTTCAAACAAAATCTAATACCTATCAATTAAGACATTAAATCTACACCTTAAAACTAATAATCATCAATAATTAATTTGATCTAAAACCTAAAAATAATAATAAATTCTTATTTCTAAATCTTAAAGCTAATAATAAACATTTAAACCTAAATCTATAGCGAGAGAGAAAGATAGAGAAAGAGAGAGAAAGAAAGAGAAAGAGAGAGAGAGAGAGAGAGCCACCCACGCGGATAGACGAGCCTGACAAATTGACGCGACGAGGATATCGCGGCGCGGGATTGTGCTGTCGATCCGGGGCCGCGCGAAATCGGCGCTCACCCTTGTGCCGCTGTCATCGCCGGCAGCCGGGGCATAATCAGATTGGTCCGTGAGAGCTTGAGAAACGCCGCGCGGGACCTAATGAATGGCGCGATGACCCGCGCGAATCGAGCGCCGACAAAGCCGCGGCTCCTTTCGCAAGGAGCGCAGGCGCGCGGGGGCGTAGCGCGGTACTTTCTACGCTCGTTTCTCATTTCTCGATGGCTCGATAGGACGGGGGACCCCGTGCGAATTGCCGCGAACACGAGTCCCTCGTTGCGACTGTGTCGTTTTCCGTTTCGACAACTTACTTTGGGCCTCTCCCCGAGATCTCGATGTCGTACTTTAGTTTCGTCGATTTCGTATCTTTTGGCGAACGATGGGAAATTCTAGGCTGTACGTGCGGGAGGATATTTAACCCTTTAATCACTCGGGTTATGTAGGCATTATGTAATAAGTAACATTTTTAATAAAGTGATTATTTCAGATTTTTATTAAAAAAATCTGTAATAATTAAGTAAAATAAATTTATGGATGTTGCAACGTATTGATTATGAGGTTTCTGTCTTGCATTAATTAAAATCGGATTTTATTTTAATTAAAAAATGTTAATAAAATATAAGTAAGATTTTAATAACGTATATAGTGGTAACTAAAAACAGATTGAAAACTATAGCAGAGCTAATAAAGAGAGATTATACCTAGCTCGATTTTCAATTGAATCAAATGTCTTATCACTCTTGTCCTATACTAAAAGTGTCAAATTTAATTTTTAGTCAAGAAAATGCAATTGCTATATTTCAAAACAGTTGAATTCAAACAATCTTCAATTTAATATCCAATCAAATCAATAAACGATATCACACATACAAAAATATTCTGCACCGTGCATCACACGTATAAAATATTCCTAAAACATCTCGACGCGCAAAAAGAATGACAAAGACGCGAAACCATACATAAAACCCATCAATGGGCAAAAAGAAAAAGCACCCGATTCATCGACCGCGTCGTATCAAAAATTCTCAGTGGAGCGGCTAATAATCGCCGCGCGGACTGCACCGGCGGTCAGTGTCGCCGGCGCACAGGCGTATCACGTCCCACGGTAAACGTCGCTTCGCTGGCCGGCGCGGAGTCGACGCGAGGGGGACGTACACGCACTGCAGCGTCGGCGCGTCGACGACGACGACTCGTGACTCACCGGAAGTCGCTCTGCCCCTTACTTCCCTTCGCCGCCCGGCCCTTCTCCCCCGCGCACTTTTTTTCCGCGGCTGCACGCGCGCGTGTTGTACAAATATTTTGCCACTTCCGAGGCGCTCCTTCGGCGGAGGATCGCGTCGTAATGCATCCTCGCGCGACGGGTGTATTTTCGTCGGGTGTCAGCGCGAGTGTTGTTGTTCCTGATTGATTTGTTTAACGAGCCCCCCTGAGTAATTGCGACGGGCGAACGATGCTGAGGGGGCATTCGTCAAGGCACTTTGAGGTGCATTTACCGCTGAAAAGAATAGCCTCGAATAACAAGGAGATTTTTCAGAGGAAGATATTAATTAATTTTAGGGTTTTATGGGATGTCGGAGTATAGTCATTCAAAAACCTAATTTTGTTTAAACAAAAAAATCGATTTTCTCGTCAAATTTCACTAGACGCCCACTGTAACAATAGAAACTAGAAGAGTAAACAATTCAAATAACTAATTTCATTTATACTAAAAATTATTCTAATAAATAAATCACATGTCAAACAAATACTCCGATTGAGTCACCCTAAAATACATAAAGCCCTTGAAGGATTAATTTAATGTGGCGCGTCGCACTGTAACCTTGACAAAAGGCTCGCTTTTGGCAAGCCACCGCAGAAGTTCCAAGGGCTTTTATGGCCCGAGGAAGCCCGTGAAATCCCCGTCGAGTTTCCCCGATATACCGTCGACAATGGTCCTCGCTCCGCACACGATTGCATCGCTAAACACGCACACGTACACACGCGCACTTTATAATATCCGCGAATCGTGCCCGCGAGTCTTAAGGATTTATGGGCCTCGCGGAGCCATTGCGTCACTCGAGCCTTTATGCTCATATGCGCCCCGTTAAAAATCTCTCTTCCGCTTGATATAATCCACTCGATCACCGCCTCCTATCCCTGGCTTTTCACGACCAGCCGACCTAATTCACGGGACTCCGATGACTTATGGGTGTCTTGGGTTCTTTTTTCGTCTTCAAAGGATGACATTAGAGCGTCTACGGGGGATTATTGAAATTTAATCAAATTTTTCGGGGGACAGATTTTGCTTTTTGATATATAGGTAGAAGATTTTACGGAAATTCGGTTATTGAAACGCTTAAAAGATACTAATGCATTGTAATGCGAGGTTTTGATGTCGTTCTATTTTTAGATGTATGAATTTATGAAGTACAAGCTTAACAAGTCACCTACTCTTTGTTTACATATCTTGCAAGCGGCACAAAGAAAGATAATAAGTTTAAAAATCCTAGACAAATTCCATCTGCGTTGACAGAACTGTTCTTAAAAATTGAAGATAAAGGTATAACTAACTATACGTGGGATAAAGCTGGAATACGTGAGCTGAAAAGATACTTTAAATTGTGTAGCTAAAAAAGAAAAAATCAAGTGTGAATAATTAATCAATCATAAATTCTTTTTTCAAAAAGTTATTCTTATTTTTAAAATTTTAAGGTTTTAGTTATTAACACGGAGAGAATAATTCGACAGAAATTTCTAAAAATTACTAAAAAAATAATAATTTTTATCAAACGATTCTCTCCAAGAATAAAATTTACAAGCTTCGCTGACATTTTAAAAGCATTTTTCAAACAGAGGATAACCAATTTTACAAAAACTGTACAAAATTTTTTCGCGTGGGAAGTATCGCGCGCGTTACGTAAAACGGACGAACCGCGCTCTCTTAATCTGAATTAGTGAAATTTCTGCGATTTCACTAATTTTATGTGAATAGTCACATATTCTGAGTCAAAAG